>LPNX010452109.1:118128-136740 GCA_001517045.1 Pseudotsuga menziesii
TTAAAGTTAGCCAAGTCATTCCACCTGGTGCGATAGCCTTTGGACCGTGAGGGTCGCAGTAGGTCATACTATAGTGGATATTGCATTGACAGTAGACGATATCGCACCATCAGAGGAGCTGCGGTGTGAGATAGCAAAAATTGCAGGTTAAGAGGAAGAGAGAGTTGTGCATCGCCAGATTTGTTGCGATGCGATAGGAGTCCTTCCCCTATCAAAACCCGTGAGGAAGAGAGACTGGGCGTCATGGAGTAAGACCTCGCTGGCTAAGAAGAGCTGCGAGACCCTAGGATGCTACAGAACCTAGTCGAAGACACTTGAGTCTTTGGCCAACCCATTAGAATCACTTTGGGTGAGACTTCAAGCTGCTCCACGGCCTGTCGCTGAAAGGGATAGTGAGCTAGGGGTGTTGTTGGTACATTACAGTAAACCCGGGTCTTCCCATAGAACCAACAAATGGTTCTGTTGCTGGTTTTGAACAAACCGAGCACTGATGTTCTATTGGCATCCTAATAAAGACGAACTCAACCAGTGTGTTGGGTCTAAGGAGAAAGAGTTTTTCAAACAAGAGAACAAGAATCCTAGACTGAGTACAGAGGACTGGTTACAAAAACATATCTACACAGACTTGCATACGATATTTTTTGCGACCTATGGAAATGAGCTGTATGACTGGTTATCAAAGTTGACTAATCAGGTCATATTCAGAAAGAAAAGAAACAGTGTCTGGACACCAGAGCTGATTCAGACCGTGAAGAGCATAGACAATCCCATTACGAGGACAGTAGACTTCTGGCTTGCGAGTGTGCTAGAAGGCTTCGTCACAGAGTTTGTAGTCGAACAGAGAAAAAGCTTCAGCGAGGCTAAGTGGTACTTCTTCAAAGGATATCGCGGTAAGTACCTAAATTATTTAAACTTGTCCATTAAGATGTTATTATATGAAAAAGGAGTAACAGATATATTTTCAGACCAATAAGTTAAGAAAGTGTGATGTCACAAGAGTTTGAGAGTGATGTTGATGACATTGGACGTACACGTAGTGGAAAGAAATATAAAGTAGACTTCAGATCTCCCATATTTGAAGACAGTTCAGATAATACTAGACAACAGAGTCATAGTAATACAGAAAGAATAGAAGGGGGTATCCCTTACCACCCTTATACCCCACAGAAATAGACCGAGACTCAGAACAATCCTGTAGGAACTCCATCTAGTAGCTCGCAGACAGTACATACTACCGCTACATCACCTCCACCTACACCGCCGAGTGGTAGTAACACAGCAAACCAACATCCACCATGTAGAAATAGAATGGGGGATGATATGAAGTTACCTACCTTTAAGGGTATAGGGGCAGAAGACCCAGAGTAGCACTGGTTTCTATGTGAAGCCGTGTGGACCATTAAAGGAATCCACGATGATAATATTAAACTTGTACAGTTGGTCACCACACTTAGGGAACGAGCCTTAACATGGTACATGAAGTATACCTCAGCGACACCCAGAACGCTTATACAGGTCCGGACCGCCATGATCAAAGAGTTTAAGAAACCTAAGTCTGAATCACAGTGTATCACAGAGCTCAAAGACATTAAATAGTTACCTCCAGAGTCAGTTTGGGACTTTGACCAGAAATTCAAAGCCCTCATAGACCAAGTCATCTTTGAGTTTGCGCCGGAGCAGCATAAGGAATGGTTTATTGCAGCACTGCTCCCTCACATCAGACTTCCATTAATGTAGCAGAAACTCCAGATGCAGGATGACGTGTTGGAGATGGCGATGAAACTAGAGGCTTCACCTCTAGTTGAGACCAGCACAGGTATGACAAACCTACAAAACCAGTTAGAAAATCTCAAGTTACAGATGCATGAGATTAGAAAAGGAAAAGAGATTGCACAAGACATATGGTGTATCAAGTGTAAAGCACAAGGCCATACTAAATACAACTGTCCAGTATTTGTTGAATACTTAGCAAGTGGGGCTCCTAACCCCTTAGCACAGACTCAAGGGCCAAGGTGTGAACTATGCAGAATAAGAGGACACCTACCTCAGCAATGCCCTATGCTTCAGAAGTATATACAGACACCTAAGAACTTATACTGTACCTTCTATAAGTCAGTAGGACATGATGACCATACTTGTAGAGCCTATGATCTCATTTTAGATAGAAAACACCACTTGCACAGAGTCCAATCGGAGACATAGGGTCTAGCAGAAGGACAACAGCATGATCCAGCTCATGTTGGCTGTGGAGGAGGATTCAGAGGACAAGGCTGTGGAGGAGGCTTTGGATTTGGTGAAGGATTTGGCCGTGGTCATGGACCAGTCACTTGTTACAACTTTGGAGTTGTAGGACATTATGATAGGGACTGTCAGAGCCCCACCATGACATGTAATTATTGCAAATCTTATGATCACGCTATAGAATAATGTCCTACCTTGATAGCCAAGATTAGAGAACCTAAGCCAGCAGTACACCAGAACATCCAGCTTATTGCTGCTGGGCAGAAAGAACCAAAACCAAGAGTCAACATTGTGACTCGCAGCGGTGCTTCCACTAGTGGCACACCGCAGGATAGTGAAAAGAACACAGGACCGGAGTGGGTGCGCAAAGCTACTAATAAATTAACACCACTCGACCTGCAGAAAAATAAAGAAACATTTCAAGAAGATAAAAATTTCTTTGATGAACCTATACAATCAGGACCCCAAGTACATCCGCCTAGGGGCGTACCCCAGCAGATACCTTGTGGCCTTAGTCCTATAGAGACATCGCAGGATACCACATTAGGAAGATGCAATGAGGATGAGTCGACAGGAAGCATACAATCCTTCTTGCAGAGTTGTTTAAAACTCGTGAGAAATGAGCAAGCTATCAGAGACCTTCAGTGCATCATAGATCAGTACCCGCCATCTTCTTCTGTGAGAAGTGTGCAGCATGCTATTCATAACATTATGGATCATACAAGAACAGGAAGAGAGATGTGACTTACAGCACAAGTTGGACAATTTGAAATGGATGAGGCAATCCTAGACTTAGGATCATAGGTAAATGTTCTGAATAAGCAGACATGGGAACAGATGGGTAGCCCTAAGTTAGTCAGATCACCTATCCATTTGAGATTAGCTAATCAATAGAGGGTATCACCACTAGGTCGACTACCTCAGGTGCCAATTGACATTGACGGAGTTCGCAGCTTCACAGACTTCGAAGTTATAGAAATCATTGGCGATAGTAGACCATATCCAGCATTACTAGGTATTGATTGGGCAATTGATAACATGGCCATTATTGACCTAAAGAGAAGACAAATGACCTTTGAGGATGCACAGATCCGGGTCATCGCACCATTGGATCCTCTTCAGGGTCCTAGATACATTGAACCTATCCAAGAAGAGGAAGAGGCACGTAACATGGAGAATCTCTATCAGATGACTGCGAACCAGAGCGACTACATCAATCCAACCGCAGAAGGGAACATTAGTTGGTGATGCGATAGCTCATGCGCATCGGATTCAGATGTTGGTCTAGAAAACTGGCAGAACAGACTTTATGAAGTCTCAGCGCACAGATGTGCATTTATGACTAATTCATTGCAAGGGATTGGCGCAAAGACTAATGAGACCCCCTCATTTCATGGTCTAACAGATATCCAAGACTTTCTCCTACAGTTTGAACAACAATTTCCTCACGAGCAGAGGATCACAGCTATGAACCTTGCAGTACGAGCCACACCTGCAAGATGGTGGTATGCACATAATGAGAATATCGCATCATGGGATGATCTTAAGAGATTGATGGCGATCAGATTCTCTACTGACAAGGATTATGTCTAGCAAAAATACACAGGAGAAAGTGACCCCAGGTCACATATTTAGACTTCTGAACAGAATTGGTCGGACATTCCTGAGGATGAATGGGTTCACCGATTCATTCACACCTTAGATCCAATTCTGAAGAATTGGTACATAGAGACTGAATTGCGCAAGAGAACGACCACATGGCCACTTATGATAGACAGCTTTCTACTCATGTTCACTTTTGAATCTAAGTACCCAAGCATTAATCAGGCTTTAGAAATTATAAAGATTAAGATCTTTGAGGACTGTACCCTATCAATATTAGCTCAACCCGAGTGGGCCACCCAGTTAGAAGATGCGCTCGAGTGTTATAACTTCTCATCAAAACCAGAGGAGGTGGATGAGGATCCTCGCAACATCAACATTCCAGATTCAGAAGGGACTCGCGATGTTGATGGACCGAAGCTAGAGACTCCAGCTATCACGGAGCCTATCAATATTAAGAAGATCAACATTGGCACAGACACAGAACCAAAGCTTTCATCCATTGGAGAATATTGGAACGATGAAAAAGTAGGACAGATTGCAGACTTGCTACACAACTATCAGGACCTATTCCCCACCAAGTTCATAGAGATGAAGGGAATAGTTGGAGATTTGGGAGTAATGAGGATACCATTGAAAGAGGATGCTAGGCCAGTCACGAAGTGTCCATACAGATTAAATCCTCGGTATAAAGAAAAATTTAAGGACGAGATCGATAAGATGCTAGTAGCAGGCATAATTGAGCCTGTATAAGAGAGCGAATGGGTTAGTCCCATGGTCATGCAAGAAAAGAAAATCAAAGGAGACATCAAGATCTTTGTCGACTTGCGTAAACTCAATGATGCATCACTTCATGATCCATTTTCAACACCCTTCACTGATGAAGTGTTAGACAATGTGGGAGGACAAGAGGTCTATTCCTTCACTGATGGATTTTTGGGCTATCACCAGATCAGAATCCATCCAGAAGATTGATCTAAGACCACTTTTGCGACAGAATGGGTCTCATTCTAGTATATGGTAATGCCCTTTGGTCTTAAGAATGCACCAGCTATCTTTTCTAGATTAGTAGTTGCTGTATTTAAAGAATACATCCATAAATTCTTAGATGTTTATTTTGACGATTGGACTCTATTTGGATTAATCGACAAGAACATGGGAGATTTAAGACTGATGTTAGAGAAATGTAGGCAGTACCAGATTTCTCTGAACTTGAAAAAATGTATATTCTGTGCACCATTTGGTATTTTGTTGGGTCACATTGTTTGCAGACAAGGCTTGATGGTAGATCCCGCAAAGATTGCCATCATTGTAAATCTTCCAGCACCCAACTCAGTCAAGCAGCTGAGGACAGTACTTGGTCATACTGGGTACTATAGAAAATTTATCAAAGGTTATGCAAAGATCACAGCACCTATGGAAAAGTTGTTAAAGAAAGATGTAAAATTCCTATGGAATGAGGAATGCCAGAAAAGTCTAGACACACTTAAAGAGAATATGGTTACAACACCCATCTTAGTATTCCTAGACTGGACCAAGCCATTTCATGTACATGTTGATGCATCTGGCATCGCACTAGGGATCGTCTTAACATAGCCAAGAGAAGGAGGTATCGATCACCCTACCGTATACTCAAGCAGAAAACTATCCACCGTAGAAAAGAACTACACCACTACAGAAAGAGAAGGATTAGCCACGGTGTATGCTCTACAGAAATTCAGGCACTACCTGCTAGGTGCCTCATTCAAGATGTTTACTGACCATTCCACTTTGAAGTACTTGGTCAATAAGCCAGTGTTCGGGGGACGAATTTGCAAATGGTTACTCCTATTTCAGGAGTATGATTTTGAAATTATTGTCAAACTAGGGAAATTAAATCCCAGACCAGATCATCTGTCGAGGATAGACTTAGGAGAAGAGCTGAGTAACCTAGAGGACAACTTGCCAGATGCAAAATTGTTTTCTATTCAGATCACAGACGAGTACTATGCTGATATTATTCACTTTCTCACTACAGGATGGGCACCTGTTGAGTTTACTAAGCATCAGAAGAAGCAGTTGGTTGTTAAAGCAGTAGACTTCACCTTGCTCACAGGACAGCTATACAAGTTAGGTCCAGATGAATTCCTGCACAGATGCATCATGCCGCACGAGAAAGAGGCCATTATCAGAGAAGCACATTCCGGTACCGCAGGAGGTCATTTTGCAGGAAAGCCGACTGCACAGAAAATCCTGACCGCAGTATTATGGTGGCCTACTTTACATAAGGATACTAAAGAATTTTGCAAATGCTGTGATATCTGCCAGAGGGTAGGAAAACCTTCGTGGAGAGATGAAATTCCACTGCGACCACAGATTACACTGCGGGCATTTGACAAGTGGGCTATAGACTTTGTGGGTCCTATCAACCCACCAGGAAAACGAACTGGTGCGAGATACATCATCACGGGAACAGAATACCTCACCATATGGGTGGAGGCTAAAGCAATAAGAAATTGTGATGCTACTACAGCTGCACAGTTCCTCTTTGAGAACATCATCAGTAGATTTGGATGTCCAATAATTTTGATGAGCAATCAAGGCACCCATTTCTTGAACCACACTATTGAGGCCTTGACAGAGGAATTCCAGATACAACACCATAAGAGCACTCCCTACCACCCGCAAGCTAATGGTATGATGGAGGCCTTTAACAAGATTCTATAAAATGCTCTTACTAAGATCTGCAATAGCCAAAGAAACGATTGGGACCTTAGGGTTAACGCTGTGTTATGGGCCTATAGGACGACATAAAAGAAACTTACAGGACATACACCTTTTAGCTTGGTGTATGGACAAGAGGCTATTATGCCTATGGAGTATATTATGCCCAGTCTAAGAATTGCTCAGATCACCAGGATGACAGACACAGACACAACAGATGAAAGGCTAGCGTAGCTGCTTTCCTTAGAGGAAGACATGTTCATCGTAGGATTCCATCAGAAAGTGCAGAAGGCACAAGAGAAATCTTGGCATGACAGGCATGTCAAGAACAATATTTTTCAGATAGGAGACCTAGTCCTCCTCTACGACAGTAAGTTTATGAAGTTTCCAGGAAAATTCATGACGCATTGGTTGGGGCCATACCAGATTCAGTAAGTTATAGATGGAGGAGCCGTTCAGCTCAGCAAACTGAACGGGGAGATTTTTCCCACTTTTATTAATGGCAGTAGGCTTAAGCTTTACAGTGCTAGCCACTCCATGACCCAGCCTTAACTCAGACAGTTATGAGAGTGCAAATGTCCAGTTTAGTTGAAAGGAGGCATCACACCGGTAGTTAGTCTACACCGGCAGGTAAAAAGCAGTCTCATGAGAAGAGTTTTTCTAGTATTTATAAATAAATAAAAGCTGTTAAAGATTATTTTACATAGGTGATGTGGTGTGACATTGTGGTAAGGTGATGATTCCCCGTGCCACATATCCAGTTTTGAAAAAGGAAAAAGGGCTAGTCAATTCGCCATCTGACAGGTAGTTAATGAAGAAATGACCGATATACCTTACCGTAGATTTGGCAACAGCATAATAAATTTTCCATATTTAGTAAATCTTCGACGAGACCGATGCCTGCACACAGGTTTCGAGGGAAATTTGATCGGATTTCAGCATTTAATGAGGATTGAAATGACGGGTGTGGTCTCGTCCGTGTAATTAATAACACCAATGGGTTCAGTCTAGATGACTGTTGCGTCCGGGATTATATCCTTCAGAATAAAAGAAGACATCATTCATTCAAGACGGTTACTTTTGCAAGATCCGAGAGCTATAGAGTAAGTTGCAGAGTTTTCCCTGTGCAGAGCTAATTTTGTTACAGAGTGCTGTGATTTCCCTATTTTGCAGCCATTGCCAATCCAGAGTATTGCGCCAAGTGGTTTCTGTCCGAGGAAGAACCTTTAGAAGACATTATGATACGATTCGAGCGTGGAGGCCTTGTGTCCGCTATGGTGACACCACCCAAGAGTATGAAACCAAGTTCATCACAGGTCAGACAGCTACCAAGGATGAGGATCCAATCTCAGATAACAGAAGAATCCAGTCCAGAGCCGGAGGAATAAGTTCATAGCGCACTAGACTACATTGTGCCACGAGTGGATGGCACACCAGAGGTAAACGTTCCCAAGAGTGGTAAGTTTCCTGTTCCAATACCACCGATTGATTCTCGAGTAAAGGAATATGGAGATCTATTAGGATATTCCTTTGTTAAATTTGTATATTATAACCTTGGAGACAGTAATACATATCCTCAGTTCTTGCCGGATCAGTATCTGACGATTTAGAAGAACCCAAGGAGAGGTGAAGATGAATATGTTCATATGGAACATGTCCAGATTCTTGAGTGCTCAGGATTGCTCAATTTGTTGAGAATACCAAATTTTGGACGAGGTGCAGAGGTTAATGCCGTGGTGCGAATCCTACTTTCTTGTGTACATGGAGGTTACCTCTGGCTAGGTAACAAGGTTGACCTGAACGTCAACCTGATACACTGCATCACCGGGCTGTCCAAGATTGGTAAGGATCTTAAGATACATATAACAGGAAAGACCAAGGATTCCAAGCTACCACCAACCCTAGTTACCAAGTATAAGCTACAGAGAGGAGGATGAGCTTATGATATCGCAAGCTTAATAGACGATACACTCATATTTATGAACCTTGGTTGCAGGAAGACTGTTAACCAAGATTTATCCAAAGGAAGTCACAGGATCAGTAATTCACATTGCCATACAGGTTGCAGAAGGTGAACAGTTCAATTGGTGTTTATTTTTGTTAAATATTTTTCAGCAAGATTGTTTGACATCCCAGGATGAAGCAAACCACCCCTTCCATTTCTTTTGGTTGCTTATACTATGTGCATTCATCGGGTGGAAGGACCCGCCCCATACCCAGTTTCGACAGCTAGCAAGTGGCGAGCCCAGAGGCACGTGCTATACCAACTTATGGGAGACCAGCAGCCCAGCCAAGAAAAGGAACAATATGATAGTATTCTATGAATACTATAAACTGTTGAAGATAATCATCCAAGAGATGTCACGGATCAGCACGAAGACTGTGGACATATATGATAGCCGGCTTGATTTTATGGTAGACCGCCATAGAATCTACCTGAGGCCAAAGAGGTCTAGAAGGGACAATTGGGCTAATGGTTGGTTCAAGATGACAGCGCAGGATGTCGCATACATCATCAAAGACTTCGACGACGAGTGGAAAAAATCATTAGAGGATACCACTGTACCACCATCAGGTACCACACAGATAGACCCATCAGACAAAGGCAAAGACAAAGAGGGGTCCCAGACGCAGGATACAGCAGAGGTTCCACTACCGGGAGAAAAGAGGAAAGATCCATAGCAAGTGCCACCAGAGGCACAGACGAAAAAGGATGGAGAAGAAGGGACACCAGAGACACAAAAGAGGAAAAAGCAGAAAGCCACCAAGTTACCTTTGAAGACTGCATTGACAGATGATGACTATGAACAAATTGCAGCAAGTCTTAAGGATGAAATTGACGGCACATTTCAGGCGATGCATGCATCATAGGGAAAGCTGCAGGGGGAGATAGATTAGCAGCTTGTGGAGTTAAAAACACTAACCGAGAAGACTGCCATGATCCACACTCAGTTAATCAAGACGCCCGTAGGAGAAAAACACAGTCAATTTCCCGCGAGGAAATCTTGACAAAGGATCCCATCAATACAGTCTTGATACCACCAGGGAGCATCTGATTCCCTACTTCAATGATGGACGTACAAATACAGATTAGGCAACCTGTCGAGGTTAACCTCGCTGAGTTTCATGTTGATCAGTTACAGATGATCCAGCAGCAGCTAAGCACAGAGCTCAGAGATAGAGAGATCGCGACCTATAAACAAAACACACAGCTAAGACAAAAGACTGTCGCACTCACTGCAAGTGTTCAGACAAAGGCGAAGGAGTTAAGAACATATGAAGCAAGAGAACACGATCTCAATCAGGTCCTACAGAGCATCGCATTGGAGTTACCCCAATGTAACATTGAGTTTTCCTTGCCTCTCACGCAGAAGGTAAGAAGAGTTGCGGATAGAGCAAAGGCTCTGGAGGAAATAGTAACCAAGATGGAAGAATACCACAAAGCACAGATTGTTGAGCTTGAGGCTCAAGCACCAGGCACCCCCCAGGAAAACAAGGAAGCGAGAGTAGAGGCCTTTAGACTCATTTTCGCACAGATGAAATCTCACATACACGATGCACAGTCAGTGCTAGCTGATGCGACGAACACATAGTCGGATTTAGATGAGCATCCCGAGAGAGTAGAATTCTAGCAAATCATTCAGTAGATAGAGAATTCCACAGTAGCAATGAAGGAAGAAATAAAGAGTTTAGGAGCTCTTGCAAAGATGAGAAAGACGAGAGAGATGAACCGCTTGCAACAGGAAGCGTAGTGGTTGAGAGCAAAGGAGATACAAATCAATAATCTGCTTCAACCATATCAGGAACAAATCAGAGAGCTAGTCGAGGTAGTTGAGCAGAAGGTTAAAGAGTTCACTACAACCAGAGGTGAAATTGATGCAATAGAAGACTCTAGCATTAGTCAAGCTACACTTGAAGCGGCACAAGAGTGTGTCGAAACGTTGCAGAACAAAGTCGCAGGACTTTGGGACAAATTTAAACGGACTTCGCAGGAAACTAAGGAGAAGCTACAGTAGGAGAAGCCCGCTGTTAGTGGATCAAGGACGAGCCACAAGTAAGTGTTAGGGGACTGTTGGAGTAGGGTCCCACAGCTACAAGAGAAGTTTCCATTTTGGCAGATAGATAGTTTTGGCGAAGATATAAGAGATAAGGTAAAGATACGACGCTGTAGCATGTTTCTAGCTGCAGATCAGAGCTGGAAAATATGACTATCGGGATAGAGAAGTCAAATAAGATGACAGTACTTAAGCGGTCGAGAAGAGAGAGCTCACCCACTGCAATCAAGGCAGTGGCCGAGAAGAGAGAGCTCACCCACTGCATTCAAGGCAGCGGCGGAAGATAGGAGGGCTCAGCTACCCTCATAAAGGAAAAAGGGCAATGAGGCCAAGGAATTGAAGACGAAGGATAGAAAGGGAAGCGGTGCCCAGTACCCATGGTCAGCGCTGGGAAGCATGGAAGACTGCAGAGAGTTGTGGTGTGACAGAGAGTGACAGATCAAGTACAGATAGACCGATTGTCACTAGTTAGGGTTTTGGGTTACTGTTGGGACAGGCCCATAGTGTTGTAATGGCGAGACCTTCAAGCCGCCTATAAAGGGATGTATTTTGTATTGTAAACCTATAGGTAACCTATAGGTAACCTATAGGAGTTAGTCTGTTAGCTCACAGTTACTTTGTATTGTAATAGAGTTGAGCTCTGGTTCTGTATTCAGTCTATAGTATCTTACTGTAACCAGCAGCTGGCTCATAGAGCTTGTATGAACAATATGTAGGGATTGACAGAGATAGAGAGAGAGAGAATATTGTAAGAAGGCAATATAGAGGAAGAGAAGAGATCTAGGATAGAAGGGCTCCTGGTAGAGAGTGCGGAGTTACCTAGAATATCTCTAGCTACACATCAGGTTGCAGTAGAACTATGTACTCTCTCAAGATATAATAAACACAGTTCTGTGGACGTAGCTTCTACCCTAGAAGTGAACCACATAAAACCAGTGTGTTATGTGATTATTTCATGTGATTGTGCTTTACTCAGTTGATATATGTTATCTGTTACATGAGTGTTGTATATCAGTTAGTAAATGTCTGTATGTCTCATTCAGTTACAGCATTATTTAAGGTTAAAGGTGGATTTGCATGTATCAGGCGTCTGCACATGAGTTTATCAGTACCTGTTTCACACAGTAATAAGTCATTCTGTTAGAGTGTTTCCAGTATACTTATTTAAATAGTTAAGTACAGTTGGGGAAGATTATGTTGAACTATGGAATTTCATGTCAGAATGTTTAATACCTTGTTTAAAGTTATCCAAGTCATTCCACCTGGTGCAATAGCCTTTGGACCGTGAGGGTCGCAGTAGGCTGTACTATAGTGGATATTGCGTTGACAGTAGACGATATCGCACCGTCAAAGGAGCTGCGGTGTGAGATAGCGCTGATCGCAGGTTAAGAGGAAGAGAGAGTTGCGCATTGCCAGAGTCATTGCTATGCGATAGGAGTCCTTCCCCTATCAAAACCCGCAAGGAAGAGAGACTGCGCATCACGAAGAAATACCTCGCTGGCTAAGAAGAGCCACAAAACCCCAGGATGCTATAGAACCTGGTCGAAGACACTTGAGTCTTTGGCCAACCCATTAGAATCACTTCGGGTGAGACTTCAGGCCACTCCGTGGCCTGTCGCTGAAAGGGCTAGTAATCTAGGGGTGTTGTTGGTAAATTACAGTAAACTCGGGTCTACCCATAGAATCAACAGTGAAGTAAATGAGTTTTGGTAATATTGATGCAATTAACAGCTGAAAGTATTGGAATTTTATAAATTCTGAAAATGATTTAGTGATTGTTGCAGCAATGAAAAGGTTATATGCATCAAGAATTACCAAGTTTTTGGCTGATTAAAGTTCAGGTTTCAGGTAGATTGTTTGGAGCATGGAAATGAGAGTAAGACCATGACAAATGCTAGAAATATACCATGTGAAAGAGCCAAACCTCATGAGAAGAGTCTCATGGCCGTGAAACTACTTTATATGCATAATGAGTTCTCAAATTTGAATTTGTGAATTTTGGGTTTGGGAAATTGCTGACAACTACTAATCACTATTGGATTGCATAGAATTATGTCAGGAGGGCGCAATGAAAGTGGGTGGTCATGTTATGAAGCATAGAATTATAATGGGCATAGTGGTGTTGCTTACAAGAGACCCACAAATGAGGGTCACCTCATTACCAAGCAAATCAATTTCTCTAGGGTACACATTGCAGGAAGATCATGTGTGCTGGCCTACAGGAGCCAAAATTCATGGGAAGGTTTTCCCTTATCTTGGAATGGGTTTCGGGTGAAACTCCATTGGACATTTTTGAAATGTCTCATCTGCACTACATGTTTGGTAAGCAACATGAGTGATATGGTATAGATGATGTCAGTAAGACATGTGTGGATATGACATGAAAAGAGGAGTTGGGATGGAAAATCGAGGGACTGTCAACTCAGAGAAGGGGGCCCCCATTCCTCCTTAACGAAGGAAAACTTCTTCAGAAAATGGATAAGTGTTCTGTGACCCTAGCTAAGAATACGCATGTAAAATTGTTAAATTCAAAATCCAGAGCATGTTTTGATTTTGTTTTTGTTATGGAAGATTGCTTGAGTATGCATAGGGCCTACATGGCACACACCGGAAAAGGGTGCACACTTTCCCAATGTCAGATCATGGAAGGGTTTTTCAATATTGATTACACCATATGGAGTGGATGCATTCCTGGTGTCTCAATACTTGATAGTGAATGATGTGAAATATGGTTACAATTTTGGAGCAATAACGCTAACAAATATGCTTACATTGCTTGTGTTGTTAGGCTAAACAGATGTAGCCTGGTATTGTACACTAAATCGAAAAAGGATTGAGCTCATCCTACCTTCTACTAAAGAGCACAGAGAAGGAGACATTCCTGAGGTACTGTCAACACAGAGAAAGGAGTGGTCTCTCTAGAGGGCACATAAAAAGGAGACATTTCTGAGGGACTGTCAACTTAGAGAAGGGAATGGTATCTTGTGTGATATGGGGTAGTGGAATTAGAGCTCACTAATATAAAGGAAACTTGGAAATGGTCGATATAAGTGCATGTGTTATTGTTGATGGCTTGATAAACCCAATGGTGTTGTCTTGGCTGATGATTGGTTGTTGATCTAAGTGTATTGTTGATATAACTATAGGCGATTTGTTGATGGTCTGATAAACCCAACTAAAGGTTGGATTGACTGTGCCTGATATATATATATATATATATATAAGGATTTTGTGAAGCATCCTGTGTGCTGACCTAACATCCAAGTCCATAGGAAATCCCAAGGCTTGCAAAGTGACGCAGGATCCTGTGAACCAACAAGGAAACACACAATATAGATAAGTATTGGATTATTTTGCAATATATTTCTTATGAAAATACATGTGTATATGATTTGGCTATGATGCTTTAAACCCTTGTTAAGAGGTAAAAAACCGATGGGAATAAACTAACATGTGAATCTATTCAATGTTTGAATATAGGTATCATTGGAAGCAAGGACTACGAAAGCATCCTAGGGGTGCATGTGGACATGTGATTGTCCTTAAGATCTCAGAATGAGTAGCAATGAAAAAGGTTCTAGTGAGACTGTGAAGGTCCTAGCCGCTGAGACAAACCATGTGGGGAGGCTCCATTGTTGAGAGATCTAAAATAGACCAGAGACACTATTGGGGTGTGCACCCTAACGGTCCTTAATTTTGGTAACTCCGTGGTTTTTGTGGAAGCTTGTAAGCGGAGTTGCGACTCAAAATAGTCTTAGGGGTGTCGGGGTTGAGTCAAAGCCCTCTGTTTGTAATTAACCCATGGTTTAAGTCCAGGGTTTAGGGTCGAGGTGCCCATGGTTTAAGCCCATGGTTTTGTAATAAGGGCACTTGTATAAATAAGCACTTTTGTAAAAGAGTCAGGTTAGGCTTTTGATGTAAGATGATTTGATGCAAAGCTAAGGCTAGTTTGGTAAGGAAGGTTAATTCCCAGCTGTGTGTGTGGACGACCTCTGTAGCTATGTGCACAGAGAGTTTTGGGGTGATTAAGAGGATCTGTAGCTATGTGCACTGTTAGAATAATAAAACCCATAGTATTACCCACTTAGACATTAATTCATTTATTTTTGTCTTATTTTCCTAGTCCATGAGTCCCACCATGTGCAAGTTGCTAATTGCCTATCCATAGAGGTCAAATTTGCCATCTTTGACTCATGTAGCACTTGGGAAAGCCTTAGGAATCAAATATGCTTTATTCCTGGCCTCCTAGGTTCCCTTCTACTTTTTCTGCTTTATTGACTGCTTTTTCAATGTTTTAAGGCACATAGGAAGCAAGACTAGGTGAGGTGAACTTGTTTTCTTGCCCTTTCATCCTCCACTCTTTCCTCCATGAAAAAGAATGTATGATCTGCCATTCGACCACTCATTAGCTTTCCCATGCACCCTTGCCAATTCGTGAGCCTCATGACATATTTGGGATCAGCTTTTTACACCTATGGGGGATTTGCCTATTTTGAGTAAGCCTGCTTTATGCTAGTTTTGGATGCCTCCTTATGCATTCGACCTATTAATGTATTCTATATATTCAGTAACCTATTTTATTATAGGTTTGGCTATTGTACACTGATTTAATATAATTTTGTGTTACAGCTCCATATTCAGTCTCCATTGTTGACAATTTTGCATGATCAATTGTAATTTGTTGTGAGTGAAATTAATCTATTGCTGGTAAGAATTTCTACATGGTTTCAGAGCCATTGTAGGTTGTTACTCTCCTTCAAAAATTGTTTTTCAGGTTCGACATCAAGACTGGGAGCCTTCTACTGACAGCCGGGACAGATTTTCTAAAGCTATGGATTCACAGAAAACTATCTTGACTCCCTTCAACTATTTTGAATGGAAAGCAGAGATGGAGATCTTGTTGAGAGAGAAAGGGCTCTACAGGGTGACTATGGCTATAGAAGTAGAGCCCAATGCAGCTACAGAGAAGATCAAATGGCACAATCGGAGAGATGAGTCTTATGGCCTCCTATGTCTCAGTATTTCCCGATACCTCCTTTTCCATCTCGATGGATTAACTTCACCGGATCAAGTATGGGAGAAGCTTTCTGATCTTTTTGGAAAGACATATGAGATGAGGGGACATCAGATCGAGAATGAGTTGATTTCTCTAAGTCCCAGTAGCTTTGAATCCCTGCAGGTATATTTCTCCAAGTTCAAAGAACTAGTTTTGCAGCTGAAGCAGTGTGGTATCGAAAAGAAAGATGTTCAGCTCGTATTGGCCATCCTCTCGAAGCTAGGACCTGACTATTCAATATTTTTTTTGACCTTCTGTGCCACAAAACTCACAGTTCGAACCTGGAAGATGCCTAGCCTTGCATATTTCATGGAATCTCTCACACAAGAATAAGACAAGCTGGTGATGATGGGCACCATCAAACCTTCCAAAGACCAAGCTCTGGTTGCTGGAGATTCGAGGGTGGATTCAAAAAGCAAAAACAAAGCTGAAAAGCCACCTGAGCAAAGAAGAGACAAGAAGCAGTCTCCGGAGGATCAACAAGGTCCCAAGAAAAATACCCAGAAGAAGAAAAACAAAGGTGAAATGAACAAGTGCTCATACTGTTCGAAGGGAAATCACACTGAAAGCTCTTGTATGAAAAAGCAGATTGATATGCTGACCAATATCCTGGAGAAGAATGGCATCTCCCTTCCAGAAAGCTCAAAGAAGAGAGAAGGAGGATCAAGTTCAGATGACAGAGAGAGAGTTCATGCATTGGTTGCTGGCACATCAAGCTCACCCAGTTTTATCATTGATTTTGGAGCTTCAAGACACATGGTTTCGACTAAGGAGGCCTTCTCCTCACTGGATATGTCGAAAGGACCATCTATTGTACTGGGAGATGACTCTCTCACTGAAAGTAAAGGAAAAGGAAAAATAGAACTTGATCATGGTAACTTCAACAATGTGCTGTATGTCCCTGGTCTCACCTCCAACCTTCTATCAGTGTACCAGATGACCCACACTGGGTCTCCTAAGAAAGTCATATTCTCACCAAATGAAGTTGAGATCACAAAAATATCAAGTGGAAGAATCATTGCAAAAGGAGTAGCAAATCATGCTCAAAAGGTATACATGTTTTCACACTTCCTGCCTTACTCAAACCCCTCTGCTCTTCTTATCCATGCTAATGAAGCTAGCAAGCTATGGCATGAAATATTTGGCCATTTAAATTACAAGTATTTATCCGATCTTAGTGAGAAAGATATGGTCATAGGGTTTCCCAAGATAAAATTTTCCAAAGGAGTATGCCAAGGCTGTATCCTAGGAAAACACCCAGAGCACAAATTTGAGAAAGCCAGCCATGAGAGAACCTCTGCACCCCTCGAACTGATTCAAAGTGATGTTGCGGGCCCATTCCCTCATATGTCCATGAGTCAGGACAAATATGCATTGACCTTTATTGATGATTTTTCCAGGTATTGTTGGGTTCACTTCATGAAACACAAATCAGAAGTTTTTTGGCCTATTCAAAGTCTTCAAGGCTTTGGTTGAAAACCAGTGTGGAAGAAAACTCAAGGTACTCAGGTCTGACAATGGTGGTGAGTATGTCAAGACTGATTTTATTAACTATTTTGCAGATGCAGGTATTCAGATGAAGCATTCTATCCCCTACACACCACAGCAAAATGGTGTTACAAAGAGGAAGAACAGATCACTGAAGGAGATGGAAACATGCATGATGGAGGCCAAAACTTTGCCACCAAAGTACTGGGCCGAAGCTATCAATTTTGCAGCCTATATTCAGAATAGGTTTCCTCACAAACAGTTGGATGGCATGACTCCCTTCGAAGCATGGAGTGGGCACAAGCCAGATGTGACTCATTTCAGGATTTTTGGCTCAAAGGCATGGGCTAGAATCCCGACAGAGAAGAGGAAGGCTTTGCAGCCCCAAAGCCAAGAGTGTCTTTTTGTGGGATACTATGAAGATTAAAAAGGGTACAAGTTGATAAATTTGAGCACAAACAAAGCCTTCATCGAAAGGTGTGTTCAGTTTGAAGAAGAACCCCTTGCAGATGTGGAAATTGGTGAAGTCTCTTCACCACCTGAACCTCAAGAAGTAAGTAAAGAGTTTGTTGAACATGCTGATTCTGATTTGTCTGATGGAGATGAGTTTATTACAGACCCAAATAGACCCACAAGGCCTAAATGGGCAGCCAATACACTACATGCAGCAGGACAGTTAGTTGGGGATCCCAATGACCTAAGGAGGACTAGATCTCAATTTGAGAGTGGTCTGTGCATGAAGGATCTTGAGTTTGCTGAAAAATGCTATTTGATGGTGGAGTATGATCCTCAAACATATGAAGAAGTAGCAGGAGATCCAAGATGGCAAGCTTCCATGAATTAGGAGTTCAACTCGCTACAGAAAAGCAACAAATGGGAGCTAGTGGATCTTCCTCCAGGGAGAAAACTAGTACAATGTAAGTGGGTCTATAAGACCAAATTTGCTGCTGATGGTTCACCACTGAAGTACAAGGATAGATTGGTAGCTAAAGGATACTCATAGGTTGATGGCATCGATTACAATGAGACTTTTTCCCCAATGGCAAAGATGGATTCAATCAGGCTAGCTCTAGCCATTGCAGCATCAAGGCAATGGGAGGTACATCATATGGATGTAAAATGTGCCTTTATGAATGGTGATCTCACTGAGGAGATATATATGCATCAGCCCCAATGTTTTTCTACTAACCATTCTCTTGTGTGCAGGTTGAGAAAGTCATTGTATGGGCTAAAGCAAGCCCCCAGGGCTTGGTATGCCAAGAGAGATAGCTTCTTGCTATCTCTGAATTTTGTTCGGTGTAAATCAGATTCGAATGTCTATATGAAGGTAATTAATGGTTCATTAATGATCATTGTGTTATATGTTTATGACCTCCTCATTACAGGAATCTCACAGGTTGAGATTGCTTCCCTAAAAGGAGCTATGAACCAAGCCTTCTCCATGACAGATTTGGGGCTCTTAAGTCA
>LPNX010452109.1:137099-197099 GCA_001517045.1 Pseudotsuga menziesii
GACAAGAATTCCACTTCAGGTTATGTGTTCATGCTTGTATAAGGGCCAATCAGCTGGTCAAGCAAGAAACAGAGTGCCATTGCACTCTCATCTACAGAAGCTGAATACAGAGGAGTTGTCAATGCAGCAACTCAGTGTTTATGGTTGCAGGGTTTACTTGGAGAGTGTGGTTTCGAACCTGAGTACTCAACTACCATCTACTATGATAACCAGAGTACCATTCAAATCTACAAAGATCCAGTTCAGAAGCAGAGAACCAGAAACATTGAGATTCACATGCACTACATCAGAGAGCTTGTGCATGATGGCACCATTCACCTACTCTTCTGTTCATCTTCAGAACAAGTAGCTGATATCTTCACCAAAGCATTTTTTGAGAAGACCTTCAGCAATCTCAAATCACTGCTGGGGATTTCTGATCATGCTGTCAAAGCATGAGTGGAGACAAGATTCTACAATTTTGTTTAAAAGTCCATGTTTAAGGGAGGATTTTCCCAAGTTGGTTTTGCCTCTTTCCTTGTTTCATATGGACTTGCAATATGTAAAAGGGTGACTAAGCCTTGTTGCTAGGCCCTATATTTGGATTTTTTACTCATAAATTCAGGCTTAAGGGGGGGTGTTAGAGTAATCAAACCCATAGTATTACCCACTTAGACATTAATTCATTTATTTTTGTCTTATTTGCCTAGTCCATGAGTCCCACCATGTGCAAGTTGCTAATTGCCTATCCATAGAGGTCAAAATTGCCATATTTGACTCATGTAGCACTTGGGAAAGCCTTAGGAATCAAATTTGCTTTATTCCTGGCCTCCTAGGCGCCCTTCTGCTTTTTCTGCTTTATTGACTGCTTTTTCAGTGTTTTAAGGCACATAGGAAAGCAAGACTAGGTGAGGTGAACTTGTTTTCTTGCCCTTTCATCCTCCACTCTTTCCTCCATGGAAAATCATGTATGAGCTGCCATTCCACCACTCATTATCTTTCCCATGCACCCTTGCCAATTCGTGAGCCTCATGACAGATTTGGGATCATCTTTTTACACCTATGGGGGATTTGCCTATTTTGAGTAAGCCTGCTTTATGCTAGTTTTGGATGCCTCCTTATGCATTCGACCTATTGATGTATTCTATATATTCAGCAACCTATGTTATTATAGGGTTGTCTATTGTACACTGAGTTAATATAATTTTGTGTTACAGCTCCATATTCAGTCTCCATTGTTGACAATTTTGCATGATCAATTGTAATTTGTTGTGAGTGAAATTAATCTATTGCTGGTCAGAATTTCTACATGTGCAGAGATCTATAGCTAAGTGCACAGTCTAAGGAATTGAAGGGATCTGTAGCTGAGTGCGCAGATCAGAACTGTGGTTTTTGTAAAGAGTTGAATAAAACACAGTTCTGTGGACATAGCCCCTAAATTGGGGGTGAACCACGTTATATCTTGTGTTGTGGTTCTTTTGTGTCGTTTCTGTTATGTTCTTTTATGCATTGATAACTAGAATAACTGATAATTAATATCACTTCTAAATACTAACTTCACCGTGAATTCCCAGTTAAGGGTTAAGCAAGACACTGTTTGTTTATCTAACTGCGAAGCTATATAGTGACTGTCGAAGATCTGTATTGTATGATCATTATTTGTTAAAGGATAAAGGTACAGTAATATCCCTCTTCTGCTTGCAGAAACCTGATTCTGCGGCACCCCGTAGCTATTTCGGGTGAGACTACAACCTATTCGCAGGTTGTTGCCGAAAGGGCCAACACTGTGGGTCTTTTGTTGGTGCGAAGACAAAAGTATAGAACCCGGGTCTGCCCTAAGCCCAACAAATTGGTTCTGTTTCCAGTTGAACTTAGTATTTTCTCAATAGGGGTTTACATCATACCTAGAGGGCTATGTTTTGGAGACCCTCAGTGAAATAAATCGGTGATTGGATTGAAGAGACTTATCTGAAATTTGCTGAACAAGAGAACAAAGATCCACGTCGTAGTTCAGGTGACTTTTTACAAAGGTATGTTTTTTCTGATGTTTATGAAATTTTCTTTGGTAGTATCCACATAGAATTGCACCAGTGGTTATCCAGGTTGACAGAGAGAAAGACGAACTTTCAAGAAGGTCAATTTCCTGATTGGACCCCTGCAAGAATTAATATATTGAAAAGGGTGAACAACGAGATATCCCGAGCTGTTGATTTTTGGACAGCGCGAACCCTTGAAGCATTTGTGACGGAGTTTGCCATCGACACAAGTACTTCTTTCAGGGAAGCCGAACAACATTTTTTCAAAGGACCAAGGGGTAAGTACTTGAATTCATTTAATTTGAAAATTAAAATGCTATTGGCTGAAAAAGGTATATTGCTCATTGAATCAGATTGTTAGATTTAGTAGTACTAACTTATGTTTGGAAGTGAAAGTGACTTCGATGAGCAAAGTGGTTTTCTGCAAAGTGGTAAAATATACAAGAGGAATTTTGGATCTTATACCCTAGGTCAGAATACTGAGTATACCCCTGTAAGTTCAGCAGACCCAACTCCCGATGAAACCCCTTCTGTTGGAAACCCTTTGGTAACCCCGCAGAGAAGACCTGTTATCCCTGTGAACTCGTTGCAGTCTGAAAGTAACCCTAGGCCAAGTATTCCTGTCGCAGGTCAGTCTACCCTAGTAAGTTCCCCCCTGCCTACTACTGGTCCCCCTACCTCCCCCCCTAGATCCATGATGGCCCATATGAATGATGACATTAAGCTCCCAGTTTTTAAAGGAACTGGATCAAAGGATCCAGAACACTTTTGTTTCTTATGTGAAGCCGTGTGGACTACCAAGAACATTACGGATCAAGATACAAGAAGAGCACAGCTGGTTACTTCTTTTGGAGACCGCGCTTTGACCTAGTTCATGAAGTTTTCCAGTACTCAGAACCATGTCTTGGCTAATATGAAAGCGGCAATGATAAAGGAATTTAAGAAGCCTAAATCAGATTCACAGTGTATCACTGAACTAAAGGAAATTCAGCATAGGTAAGGAGAATCAATGTGGGACTTTGATCAGAGGTTCAAAGTTCTGCTAAATCAAGTCAGTTTCACTATTGGACCAGTGCAACATAAGGAATGGTTCATTGCAGCTTTGTTACCGCATATCTGAACTCCACTCATGCAACAGAAGGTTGTTGATCAGCAAGAGGCTTTGGAAATTGCTATGAAGCTTGAAACAGCTCCTGTCAAAGATAGTTCTGGTATAGCTCAAATACAAGTGCAGTTAGCAGCAATGGCCTTGGAGCTGCGCGACATGAAGAAAGGTAAAGCTGTTCAAGAAGAGGTTTGGTGTACATGATGTCAGAGAGAAGGACATGACAAGGAACAGTGTCCTGTGGTAAGAAATTACCTGAATTCTAGTGCACCAAACCCATTCAATCCTAGTGTTCTATATTGTGAGATCTGTAGGACAACTGGCCAGCATCGACCTGAAGACTGCTATCTGCTACAGTGATATGTGCAAGTACCTAAGAACCCTTATTACAAGTTCTGTAAGTCAGTTGGACAGAATGAATATGAATGTTGCAGTTTTGACCTCATGAGAGAATGAACCTATGATGCTTATAGGGTACAAAACGATGGATAAGGCAATGATGGATATGGGTACCGTGGTAGTACCTCAGGTTGGGGTACTTTTGGTCGTGGTTGTGGTGGTATGCCTAGAAGAGGTCAAGGCCAGGTTGTGTGCTATAACTGTAATCAGGCAGGACATCTAGCTAGAGATTGTGGGAACCCAACTACGACATGTCGATATTGCAGAGCAGTCGACCATGTGATTGAGCAATGCTCGTAGCTAATAGCCAAGATACAAGAAAGAAATATTGCTTCTACTCAGAATATTCAGATGATTGCTGTAGAGCAAAGACCTATCCCAACCATTAATGTTGTTACAAGGAGTGGCGCTACGACGCAAATACAACATCAGGAGAAACAACCTGATGAGGCTTGCGTTCGGAAGGCCCCAGAGAAAATTACAAACTTCTATGTGGGAAGAGAAAAAGAGACATTTCTGGAAGCCAAAAAAGACTTTGCTGATCCGCGCACACTAGTAGCACCTACACAGCAGCCTCAGCAGCAGTCACAGTCTCAAGAAGCTTCGAAGGATAAAGTAAGTACACTGTCTTCATTTTTACAGAGTTGCATGAAGCTCTTAAGAAATTAGAATGCTTTAAATGAGTTAGAGAAAGTTATTGCTTCTTGTGAACCTCAGCGAAGCTTTGGTAAGGAAAAAAATGTTAATAGAGTTAGAAGAACTGGAAGAGAAATGAGATTGCATGCTCAGATAGGAGAATATGACATGACTGATGTCATTCTGGACCTAGGATCCGAAGTAAATGTCTTAACTAAACAAACATGGGAACAAATGGGAAAACCTACCCTTGAATGGTCTCCTATACAGTTGATATTAGCCAATCAGCAGAAGATTGTTCCCCTAGGAAGATTCCCTGGTGTCCCAGTAGATATTGATGGGGTCAGTACTTTAGCAGACTTCGAAGTCAGTGAGATAATTGATGATAGCAACCCCTACCCAGCTTTGCTAGGAATTGAGTGGGCAATAGACAATGCTGCAGTCATTAACCTTAAGAAGAGACAGATGACTTTTGAAGGGAAAGGTTTGAGAGTCGTAGTACCACTGGACCCTTCTCAAGGAGAAAGGTAAACAGAGCCACTCAGAGATGAATATTAGGATGTTTTGGACCATATCTACAACATCACAGCTAAGGAAGAATATTATGTCGATCCTACTGCCGAAGGTATCATGGATTGGCAGTGTGACAGATCCTGCATGACGGACTCAGATGACGGTTTAGAGAATTGGAAGAATAGACTTTATGAACTACATGGACATCGATGTGCAAGAATTACCAAGTCTCTCAGATAGCTTGGTTCACAGACAAGAGACTTGCCTACCTTTGATGGCTTGACAGACCCAACAAATTTTATTATACAATTCTCAAAGCAGGTACCAAATTCACAGAAAATGGAGAGTCTCGATTCAGCATTCAGAGCAACAGCAGCTAGATGGTGGAATGGTCATAAAAAGTAAATTCATAGTTGGGAAGTGTGCCAGAAGTTCCTTTTCCTAAGATTCAAGGATCAACCTCAGGAGGTGCGAAGTAGGTTTAATGGTAAGACTAGTCCTTAGGGACATTTGGAGCAATGCTACAAAGCATGGAAGCATGTACCTCATGAAGAATGGGTAATAGGTTTGTGCACACCCTGGAACCTATAGCAAAGAACTGGTATGCGGAGGTCAAGCTTCGCCATGGTACTGTAAGTTGGTATAGTCTTGTTGATAGTTTTGTGCTGACATTTTCTATTAATGAGGTTTGTCCTGCTTTGGACGCAGCTGTTAGGTTGATCCATACTAAAGTGTTTGATGATCAAGAAATAGCAGAATACCAACCTACTTGGAAGGAACAAGAAGCTAATGCAGTAGAATGTTATAACCTCTCATTTGACGAGGATGAGGATCCACGCAACATTAACATTCTTGAGTCAGAAGGACACTGCGAAGTACATGGACCAGCAATTGAGGCGCCTGAAGTGACTCAGCCCTTGAAGACGTAGACAGTAAACATTGGATCAGAAGGAAAGCCTAAGTATGTTATCATGGGAGATTATTGGGAAGAAGACCTGGCGAGCAAAGTGACCCAACTTCTCCATGACTATCAGGACCTATTTCTAACGAAGTTCTCAGAAATAAAAGGCATCAGTCAGGCGGTGGAAGACATTCTGTCGTGGGTTGCAGTTCGAAGCCATGTCGAAGAGGGTATTAGGAAGTGCCGAATGTCCCCATTATGGCATAGCCAGAGTTACTACTTGTGCCAAAGTAGGAAATATCTATCGGAGTGCCAAAGTAGGAAATATCTATCGGAGCTTAAAATATGACCGTTGGAGGAAACCAAATTTGGTGACGCCGATACGTTCCTTGTATTAACTTCCTATATTAATGAGATATTGACAAGCCTACCACCATTTGGACAAGATCTCTGTTAGATTTGGTGTCTTCAATGCACAGTTATGACATATTTCGTTGATGGATTCTATAAGAAGACACCCACACCTGTGAAGTTCACATTATGTAGTTTCTTGAGTTTTACAATTGAGCCCATGATAGTTGATCACGAGCTTCAGGAATTACTGAGAGAATTTGAACAGGGGGGTCTCCCAAACCTTTTTAGCCATCCACCTACGCCTGCACTCTGTGAAGAGACTCCCCCAGCACAACCTCAACCAATGCAGACACGCTCTACCAGGAAGAATTTTAAACCAGAAGTATGCTCTAAGTGGAACGAAGACAGACACAAGCAATCAGGGAAAACACCGGAGGATCCCAAGATGAATTCGTCTAGTTCAGCGGAGATCCCATCTGAAGGGGATGAGAAAATTTCACCACAGCATCCACCTTATCTTCGGCCCATTTGACCAGGATTTCAACCACCGCGGCATAATGCTAAGTTCACTTTACGCACCCCTTCGCTGCCACAGGGTGTGCAGTTGGTCAAAACCATGACAGGGAAAATAGACCAACTTAAGTATGCAGACCACAATACGAATGATCATGGGAAGTTTCCACAGTTCACCCCGGGGACATACTTGCACTTCGTCAATTATCTGGAGACTGGAGCGACATTACTAGAAGTGAAACAATGGGCTACTGGCTTAGATAAAGCTTGTTTGTTGAAGATGCTCGATGTTCCCCACTTTGGTCACAGCACACAGGTGACCATAGTGGTCAAGCAGCTCTTGGAATTAGTACATGATGGGTACCTATGGATAGGCGACAAAAGAATTCCTATCAATGGAGAGATTATTCATAGGATCATAGGCTTACCAAGGGAACGACCTGATCCGGGGATAGAATTTCCTTCAAAACACGAAGATACGAAGATGGCACAAAGCATGAAGGACTAATTCGACCTAACGAAAGGAAAGTGAGGGTATCAAACCTCGACAATTCAGCACCAAAACATTCACTTTGCAACTGAACTATTAGCCTGCAAATTGATGAGAAAGTGCAGACCATATGAAGCGCCTGCCCCGATTGTCAGTATTGCTGTGAACTGTGCCGAAGGATACAGTCATGTGATAAGACATTTGACATACCTACTTGCCCTGAATCCCAGCTTCTGGAGTGGAAACTAAATGGTTTTTCATCAATCTGTCATACAAATTCCCAGCACCGCATATGCCACTTTATCTAGGAGTGGTACCCCTGCTCGCACTGCCTTTCATCGGTTGTCCACAAGTGGTGCTACCACCCATTTCCCTTGGTCCATAAGCGGATATTACCAGAACCGCTCTGTCATAGAAGGAGAAGCACGGTACCGTGGGTAAAAAGGGAAAAAGAGAAGTTTCTTGAGGCTTCTAGATGATAAGCCTTGTGTACTGCATTATCCCTACTGTTGTTGGTTGGTTGAGCTCGAGATCCCTCATCCTAGGATCTTAGATGCCACCTCACCCACTAATTTCTCAACCATCTCTATCCATTAAAGCCCTATAAATATGAGCTCATAGCCATGGTTGAGGCGGGAACATTGAAGGTATTGTTATGATGTTGGATTGATTCTTGGCCCAAGATCATTTGGAGAGAGCATAGAGAGCTAGAGTTAGAGCTTTTGGGGATGAAGATCTGGTTTCATGGAGATGCATGTCAACACTCAGGCTTGGTTGTAAACTTATTCATATTTCTAATGCAAGTTTATTTATGTCCCACATATGATGTTGTTGTTGTGATTTCAAATATATATGTTGCTAGATTCCTTAGTCACTAGCATAGATTAGTAGATCATATTCTGGTTGCTTTGATTCATTTTGTGTTGAGATTTTTTGTAGGTACACAGGTGAACTGTCAAAGCCTTGTATTCCAGATATCTACAGCGTCTAGGGAGAGTCTTCAACCTTTGTCCTCTATTTGTTCTGGATATGAACCATTCATACCGGTGGAACACCTTGCTGTCTGCAGGAGGTGAAATATTCCAGCTAACAAATTTGGCGACTCCACTGGGGAGTAAAGTATTCAGTTGTTCTGATATTCCTCAATCTGCAAATCTTGTCCAAATCCAGGCTCCATTTTCTTCAAATCTTTTCAGTCAGATCTACTTTCTGATTTGTATTATTTGGGTTTTAAATTTCTAGATCTGTTCATATCTTAGTCATTTCGATCTTTTGTGCTCTGTTACCACATTCAATTCGATAGTATTTTCCTTGATCTATTCTTTTCTGACTTGATCAATTGTTCTTTTTTTTGTTTTGGCCATCTATAGGGAACCGCACCCATGTTGTGTACGAGGAGCAGTGCCACCACCTAAACTTAGTGAGCAATAAGTGGTGCCACTGCCTGAACTTAGTGAGCACTAAGCAGTGCCACCGCCTGTATCCAGTTTGCAAGGAGCGGTGTTGTCTTGGAAATGATCTGTCAACACCTACGAAACGTGGTGCCATGTAGGCATTAGTCCAAAACTCTTTTTCCTCATTTTTCTTTGTAAAAAGTTGGAATTTTGATTGCTTTCAGTTCTGTTATCAGGATTGTGTTATTGAATCTGATGTGTGTGGCATGCTTCTTTGATGGTTTAATATTGATTTGAGTGGAATTTCAAAACTTTATTAAGTATTTTTTATTTTTCATCCACTTCTTGCTTGTTGGTGGTGCTTAAAGAAGGATTTTTTTTTCTTCTGAAAGTTAGGGTGCTCATTGAAGTCTCTTTTTGTTGCATATACTAAAAGAATAACACTATATTATCTTCTAGATTTCATTTCTTGCTTGCATAGTAAACTTCTTTTTTCTTTCCTTCAAAAAAGAAAAGTTTTGCTTGAGATTAGGACATCTTATTTGAGCGTTGGATTTGGGTTTTCTGATTGGCTTTACAAGCTTTCAAGACCTTTATGATCTTTCGTCTCTCATGCATATAGGACTATCTCAATCAAAATATAAAAAAAAATGGTAGTTTTAAGTTATATTTTCTTATGTTTTTGAGAAATTTGAAAAGTTAGAGTGCATTGGCATATAGGTGTGCTTGGTATTATTCTTTTAGGAAAAGAGATTATCACCCTTCTCATTTGGTTTAGAAAATAAGAATTTGGTTTGTAAAAGTATTTGCTTGTCTTTGATTTGATGTTCATGACTGTTGATTGGAATGCTTTTGGTTTTGAAACAAAAATAAAAATGCTCTCTTCCCTCCCGTAAGTAGGCATACTGAACGGTAAAGTGAACATTTGCATAAGCATATTGCATGGTTTTACTTTTCTGTCAAAACATCATGCATTCACCTAACCATACAAGTTAAAATTAATGGTAGTTGTAGGTTAAAATTTACGTAGTAACTTGAGTGATAGGTTAGAGACATGTTCGGGAGTCGTAAAATGTAGGAGATGTTGTTATTTGTTAGTATTACATTTTGATACTTGTGCGGTTCTTCCATGTACCATCGGTATATCGAACGACCTTTCACGTACCCTTGAGGTATATAGAAAGGTACTTCATGTACTCGATTGTATATAGGAAGGCCCCTTATGTACGGTTATGCATTAGACAACACTACTATTGATTTGAGCTCCCACGTACCTTGAGTATATCGAGAGACCCCACTAGGGTACCTTATCTATCTGAGAAAATCCCTTCGGCCATATTGTTTGGAGCCATACACCAAAAATAGCATTCGAGGAGATTACTACGCACTTACCCTTGAGGTATATCATGAGTGGCACCTTCTTGACAATCCTAGTGATAAATCTAACTTTTGAACTCCTCCTGTCATTTTAAGTCTGCTTGATTTGACCTATAGTTTGAGTACGGAAGTCTTTTGGTATGTTTTTCTAGATTTTCACACCCTAGGTTAGATAGGAACTGTACAAATTGGTTGACCTAAGATAGTCTAGAAGAGTATGAGGCTTGCCACTTGATTTTATTCCTAGTTCAGGAGAAAATCCTATGGAATCTATCGACCAAGGAGCTGCTACCACCTCCCATGTGGGAGATAATGTGGTTGTGGAAAGTGGAGTACCATATTTTTCACACTCACCTCCCTTCATCCAACAACCTTCCCAGGAAGACTCATCGTTCCATTCTCCCGTGGAAGGACATGTTGATGATGTTGCTCACCCGAATTTTGGTCCCAATGCTACATTTTGGGAAACCCCTGTAGGTCAATCCATTGCTTCATTTGGCACCCGTGCAATCTCTTCTAAAATTGAAGAAGAATGCAGGAAATACAGCTTTGCCATTCTCCATGTGAAGGAGATTGATAAGCAGATAGATAACATCTTAGGTCCAACACTACAAAGATCCACATCTGTTCCTGTGGGATATTGTTCACTAGCTGATTCTATGAGACCCATTGAATCGATTATAGATCCTCCATTAACAATCCAAAGCCTAGGTCAAATTTCCACCCCTCTCACCTCTTATGTTATGTCTATTCCAAATCCTCCCAGGTCTTTTGCATCTATGGCCCAACCTTCAATTCTTGTTTTGTCGGTACCTTTTAATGCCGGGGGGAAACCCCCAGCACGACCTACGTTATTTGATACCGGAGTTGTACCTAGTCAAGGGCAGACCTCTAACATAGAAGCATCTACAGTTTTTGTCCCTCCCACCCACACTAATGTGGTAAATCCCCTATCTAGTTCAGGTCAGCCCTTGGGTGCACAACCTGTTACCATTCAGTCTTCTAGTGGTTATGGTTATCAAATACTTGTAGGTAGTCACCCATCTAATCCTATAGGAATGCCTTATACTAGATTTCCATACCCTCGTAACACTTTTACACCATGGGGGAAACCCAACTGGTCTTACATGCCATCCATGGGAGGGATACCTATACATACTGCGGGAGGTGTGGGAGGACCTCCTTATGGATGTCCTCCCTCTGGGGGACCTCATGGTCCCGGAGGATATGGAAACTTTCCTCCTTATGGTCCTAGGGGTCCTAGTGGTCCTAGGGGACCTGGTGGCTTTCCTCCTTATGGTTCTGTAGGTTCTGGTGGCCCTCCACCTAGTGGTTCCAGTGGCTCTAGAGGTTTACTACCTCCTGGAGGCTCCAGAGGGTCTGGTGGTTCACCTCCTAGTGGTCCTGGTGGTCCTAGTGGTCCCAGTGGTATTGGTGGTCCCGGTGGCTCTGGCGCTCCTCCTCCTAGAGGCCTTGGTGGTCCTAACGGTCCTAATTCTAGAAATCAACCCCCTGTGGGTAGATCCTCTAGTGGTTCTTCCTCACAGCAACCTGTTTATCAGTCTACCTATGTCCCTACTAGTAATTATATGCCATATCAATATTACCAGTATGTGCAACCAAATAGACAGTTACCTTTCCTAGAAACTTTGGACTTGCCTAAATTGTCCAAGTTGATTAATGATCCCATTCGACACAATCCCTCGTGGCCTCCCATTCCGGTAAAGTTACCATCGGATATTCCAAAATTTGATGGGAAGCAGGGTGAAGATCCGCAGAACCATGTTATGACTTTTCATTTGTGGTGTTCCTCGAACTCCTTCATGGATGATTCCATTTAGTTACGACTCTTTCAGTGAACTTTGACTGGTATGGCCACAAAGTGGTACATTGAAGTCACACCACATTCATTTGTGGATTTTGGCTCATTGGAAACCGTATTTGTTACGCACTTTCAAGTCCCTATCCGTTATGAAATGGGCACTAAAATTTTAACTTCTCTACTACAGAACACCTCCACCCACATTTCTGATCATATTCATGAGTGGAGAAGGTGGAGAAGGCTTATTAAGGCCCCGATTCTCGATCAGTTGTTAGCTGATTGGTTCACTAAGTACTTGTTCCCTCCTATTTCCCGATATGTGGCCATGGGTGGTTCCGTTACTGAAGAGCAGGCTATTAGTCGGGTTGAGTTCCTAGACTTGGTCTATTCCCAGTCCAGGGCTCTTTATGACTTGATTCCTCAAGCTCCTCGCCCCTGCACTAACCCTTCCAAGCCACCAGCAGAAGTACTTGTTGATGGGATTGTTGGTTCAATCCAGTCCCCATCCACAGTGAAACCTACCAAGCAAACCCAAACCGCTACTCCTTCGACTCCCAAGGTTTCTGTCGAGGTCACTTCTATTCAAAGTACTCAAACCTCAGGTAATACAAATAAAGGTAAAAATCAAAATAAAAAACCCGAAAACCAACAAGAGACCCCACGATCAACTAATAATGACAACGACAAAGGGAAAAGGAAGGCTAAATATCCTTGTCTGTTATGCGGTGGTGACCATTTTTCATAGGAGTGTCCCCGTCGCGACGAAATCTCCCAGTTTCTGAAGTCTAATCCCACACCTGCAGTACTTAAGGATCCCTTTCCCTCTCAACAACAACTAGTAGACCACTTGTCTAACCAGGGTAACTCTATTTCATTGGAGGAAATTCGTATGATGTCCTCAGATACCATCCATCTACAAACTCGAATCTAGAATTATGATAAACCCGTAGATAAGAAAGAAGAACAATCTTCTTCAGGGAAAGCTCCCTCTACTAGTTCTCTGGAATCCTCGTCTATTGTTCCCTTGTCTATCGAGAAGCCTACTCTCGACATGATTTTGTGCCCACCAAAGAGTACTGTTCAGAAGGATGTCTTTAATCCCAATGCTCGAGCCGCTCAATTCTATAATATGGTTGAATATCTCGCTCAGGAACCTTGTGTGATGTCTACCCTAGAAGTACTCCAAAGTCTCCCTACAAAGCGCAAGAACTTGTTGACAGCTTTAGGAGCTTTATACCCAGATAACACTAACTTGATTCACTTCAATGTTGAGAACTATAATCCTAGATTACCGCATAAACTTTCTTTTCAGATCATTACTAAAGTAGTGCGAAAGAAATTCTTTCGAATGGTACTAGATGAAGGAGCTTTGACCTTGGTGTTATCTTTGACTTGTTGGAAAGCTCTTGGCTCTCCTGAGCTTGTTACATCACCGACGACCCTTAAAGCCTTTGATGGATGGGGTTTCCAACGACATGGTCTCATATCATCCCTCACGATCAAGCTGGGGGGAAAAACCATTTCCATCCAAGTAGAAGTGGTAGATGCCCCTTTGGATTACAACCTCCTTTTAGGAAGGAATTGGTTCTATGCCATGACTGCTGTTGCTTCAACAGTATTTCGAACGGTCCAATTCCCGCATCTTGGGAGAATTGTTACCATTGACCAGCTTTATTTTTGTACACCGGATGTTACTACTTCCACGGATAATAACATCCCCATGTTATGTCAGTACCCTCCTCCTTACCAGTTGATTGGGGTAGGTATGCTGAAGGATTCATCCCTTATGGGGATTTTTCCCTCTACTCCTCCTAGCACGGATACCGCGACAGTACATATGATTGCCTCATTTGATTTTGAGCCCAAGGGAAAAAATGTTGTTGATTCCACCTCATTGATCCCACATGAAGCTATGTATGACACCATTCAAACGTATTCAAATGATCACATTGATGACCTTCATTTAGTGTCTTTGGATCCTTACCATTTATCGTACTTGTTAGAACCTTCTCTTCTGATTCTAGATTATCGCTCTGAGTATTTTCCTTTTGACGAGTCCATTATAGAGATCATGAATACAGATGAGCCCATTTTGGAGGATAACCATCATAGATCCATGTTCCTCCTCAATACCAGTTCGGGTAGCCATGATTTTGCATCCTTGTTTCCTACTAATATTGTCAATGTTCCACAAAGTCCTATATTGTTGGAAGACACAGATTTTGAAGGAAACCTTTGCAACATTACTCAGACGAACCCAATTGACATATCAGCCAAGCCTGATGTTATTGAGCACATTCATGTTGGGCAGAACTGCTCCACAGATGAATCTGAAGCATATAAGGCACTTTTTAAGGAATTCCGTGATATTTTTTCCTGGTCCTATGAAGAGATGTCGGGGATTGACCCTTCCATTGTGCTCCATGAGATTAAAACTTATCCCACGGCTTAACCTGTCAGGAAACACCTTAGGCAAGTCCATCCTAGGAAGGCCGCAGCTATTAAAGCTAAGATTGAGAAACTTCTAAAAGCTGGTTTTATTTATCTTGTAACTCTGATGAAATGGGTATCGAACATTGTCCCTGTCAATAAAAATACAGCACCAATAGAGTCTGCATTGGCTTTAGGGATTTAAATAAAGCTTGTCCCAAGGACAACTTTCCTACCCTGCATATCGACCATATTATCGACAACTATGCTAGAAGTGTCATCTTTTCATTTATGGATGGCTTCTCCGGCTACAATTATATTGAGATATTGCCCTTTGATCAGCATAAGATGGAATTCATTTACCCATGGGGAACCTTTGCATATAAGAAGTTACCTTTCAGCTTGAAAAATGCTAGAGCCACGTTCCAGCGTGTGATGTCCTATGCATTTCACAACGTTAAACATATTGTTGAACCATACCTTGACGACCTCCCTTCTCATTCACAGTGACGAAAGGACCATCTTGGCCATCTTAGAGACATATTCTTGAGATGTCGTCATTATAATATATGGATCAATCTGCATAAATGTTTTTTTTTTGCGTTGAGACGGGATGTCTGCTTGGCTTTGTGGTATCCAAAGACGGCATCTAGATCAATCCTTTGAATATTACCGCTATCATTAATATACCAGCCCCAACCAACATCCTTGAACTCCAAAGTTTGCAGGGGAAGGAAAACGTTCTCTGCTATTTTGTGTGCAATTTCGTTGAGAAAACACACAATTATATGCGTCTCCTCAAGAAGAACACTCCATTCTTCTGGGATGACCAAGCCCAACGCGCCTTTGATAATCTTAAGCATGCTCTGACTCATTCACCCACAATACTCCCCCCATATTATTCAAAGGACTTTCTCTTGTATATTGTTTCCTCCACTACTACCATCGCCATGGTTTTAGTGCAGGACAATCTCCATGGTCAGGAGCATGTGATTTATTATTCTAGTAAGAATCTTATTGATTCTGAAACATGTAGAGAAGCTAGCTTTGGCCACGGTCATTTTTGTGCAAAAAATTTGTCACTACATTCTGCTTTGTACTACCACCGTATTGGCAGACCAGAACCCAATGTACTACATTTTGACTCATCAGGTACTCGGGGGAAAGTACTCTCATTGGATCGTCATCCTTTAGGAGTTCGATCTCGAGTTTGCCAAGGCTACATCAAAGAAATCCTTGGTTTTTGCTAATCTTATGTGTGACCTTCCCTGTGCTACCACGAAATCTGAGCCCAATAATTCATTTCCAGATGATTTCCTGTTCCTAATTAGCACTATTGATCCTTGGTATGCAGACTTGCTGATTTATCTCCAGACTCGGCGTTTTCAACCGCATCTATCTCGTGATGATCGTCGCTGCATCCGTCACTACGTGAAATACTATCTTATATTAAATGATACCTTTTATAGACATGGAATTGATTCCATTCTCTAGCGATGCCTCACTCATGAGGAGGATGAACATGTGTTGAATGATTGCCACTCTGGAGCATGTGGCGGTCATTTATCTGCAATGGCTGTAGCCTAGAAAATCCTTCGCGCTGGCTATTTCTAGCCTTCTGTCTTCAAAGACTGTCATGAGGCTATTAAGAAATGCCCACCTTTCCAACATTTTTATCCCAAAAAGCACACCCATCCTACTCCACTTCACCCCATCATTGCCGTTGGCTCTTTTTCCAAATGGGGGATTGACTTCATGCATTGTAAGCCTACCTCAGCCGAGGGGCATGGTTACATCATTGTAGCTGTGGATTATTTCACAAAATGGGCTGAGGCCATGCCTACATATGCAAAATATCATAAGACTGCTGCTCTCTTCTTGTTTAATCATGTTATAGCTAGATTTGGAGTTCCGCAGTCCATCATCACTGATCACGGATCTCATTTCCGTAATCAAATGATGGAGAATTTTAGTGCCAAGCAAGGTTTTCACCATGAAAAATCTACGTCATATTATCCACAAGCTAATGGTCAGGTAGAGGCCATTAACAAGGTTTTGAAAACTATGCTTCATCGGATGGTTGGAGATCATAAATCCAATTGGCATCTCGTTCTTTTTTCTGCTCTTTGGGCTTATCGAACTTCTGTGAAAATAGCTACTAGTTTCACACCATTCTATATTGTCTATGGACTTGAAGCTATCTTGCCGATCCAATGTCAGATTCCATCTTTACAACTTGTCATCGAACTTCTCCCAAACACTTTCGCAGAGGAAGCAAGATTTTTGTACTTAAATAACCTTGATGAGACTTGTATAGATGCTGCCTTGGCTAATGAGGCACATAAGAAACGCGTCAAGGCATAATACGATAAATCCATCCAACCTCGTGTTTTCAACGAGGGTGACCTAGTTTTGACTTATGATCAAAGATATGACAAGCTAGGGAAGGGTATGTTTGAGTCCATGTGGTATGGACCTTTCATTATTTCCAAGGTGTTAGAGAAAGGAGCCTATGCATTAGTTGATTATGATGGAATCCTTTTGGGGCAACCTTGCAATGGGTTGTACCAAAAAAGGTACTATGCCTAGGTTTTCTTGGATGGTATCTTGTATATATGTATATTGATTGACTTTCAGTGTGCTTTTAGTATTTTCAAGATGGTTTTGAGTTTTCGTGTCCGCATCTGTTTACACCATATTTTTGTTATGTATATGGCTTTCTACAGCTTTGCTGATGGTGCTTTCAACCACACCTTAAATATAGCCTCGATTGCTTGGGTTCTCTATTCCCCAGCTAAAGATTTGGTCAGTTCAAGAGCGGTTTGTTTAGGTCCAGCTACTAATAACATCGCTGAATATGAAGCAGTCATCGGTCTTCTGATTGAAGCTGCCTCCCAAGATGTCTATGATCTAGTAGTTTTGATGGACTCTCAGCTCATGGTTTGTCATTTAAACCATGTCTACACCATTAGGAACCCGGTGCTCCTCCACCTCTTCTGGAGGGTATGTTTGTTAGAAATATCATTTGGAACCATTACCTATAGGCATATCCCTAGTAAACATAATGTAGTTGCTGATTCATTGGCTAATTACATCCTATATTGGCATGTTGCCCATTCATGACGTTAAATCAAACATGGTATATTGTAAATAAACATTTAATGACACATAGAAATCATAGAAAATGCATTTATCCATTTGAGACATATAAACACCATGTAAAATTCTATATATATATATATGAAATTTTTTTACAAAAATAGGTCCTGAGACCTCATCTGAAGCACGTAGGCTTTCAGGAAAAATCATCATACAAAAAATCCTGAAGCTATCAGCTTTTAGTATACATGTCTCATCCACTAATGGTGCTTGTGATAGCACATCACTACTCAAACCACCCTATGTAGTAGCCTGCTAAATCGACCTGGTACTCCCACTGTAGATCTCTGATATCTAGTTGGGAGGTCATCTATATTAGCATCTAGGATGTCCAGAGTCAACCTCTCTAGGTTCTCCTCCAGCTCCTCGATGATATCATCACCCTGTGGCACGAAGTGAGCTTCAGCTCACCTATCTAATGGAGATGCTCCTCTAGGCCTTCCTTCTCCAACATCTTCATGAAGACAAATAGTTCTCGTCACTTATCATAAAAAAATATAAAACATAAAAAACATAAAAACATTTTCCATTGTTTGGGTTTCTTGGTTCTTACCAATGTCACCCCACTGCCCTCTAGTTGGGAGTAGTAGGTTAGGATTACCTGTAAAATCTCTTCCTGCATAGGCATAGTCCTCGTCCATGAGCATCTGATCCCGCAGCCATCTGAAGAATGGGTCACCAAACTTCACTTTGCCCCTGCCCACTTCTTTGTGAGCCATGACCTAGACCCACCTCAGCATATGGGGGTCCCGTGCTCTCAGACTCGGAAAAGTCACCTGGGGCCTCATATATGGGACCCACTCAAAGTAGAAGCAAGCTAAGATGGAACAAAATCCAAACTGCTTCATCTTTCCCTACTGACATTTAGTCAGCTGATCCTTGAATATTGGAAGCAATGCTTTCGCCCAGTTGAACACCGTAGCTACCATAGCCTCTAGGGAATACATCATATGTTCCCTGGAAGCTTGATGCACACTGTGGCTCCCTCCCACCCTCTACATGGTGAACAAGACAATCCATAGAGCTTTGTCTGTCACTGCCCTGATGGGGATTTTCTTCCCCGATGTACTTGTACCTAGTACATAGTACCGACTATGAGCTCTCTAGTGGTAATATGCCCGCCAAAGGAACCTATTGGTGAGATGGGGGCACCCCATATCGATAGGCAAGTCAGGAAGTAGATATCCTCTATCTCCACTGTAAGTGTGTGTGCCCCCACCTCGAAATATTGTTGTTCTGGATTCCACATTCTCAGTGTATGTTCCAGTAATCTCTCGTGGGACACCATGCTTGGTGTCTAGAATAACTTTAAGATCCGACAATCCTGGAGTGTGGCAATGCAAATCGCATTCCTTTTTGTAGCAGCATCCTCATTATCATGTGTTCTTTCCTTCCATATCACCATATTTTTGACACCTAGACCTTCCAAAAACAACAATGGTATGCATTAATATCATCCTTGAGTCATTGTAAATCAAAAGAATTAATAAATTTTTCCCATATCATTTGTTTAACTTCTCCACGATCGGCACCACCTGTGCCCCATTGGAGACAGGCGGTGACATCGCCTGTCCACCATATTCTTGGTGCGGCTCTTGGGTGGTACCGCGTATCCCATAAGGGGTAGCCATGGTGCCTACATATTGGATTTTAGGGCTTGGCAAATAGGCCCAAAACCCCACCAAATCCCAAAATAGAAGCTATGAAATGAAAGATAAGGGTCTTAGCTATTACCTACAACTGACGAGACTGAAAATGGACGGTGGGAACTCCTGGTATCAGCTATGGAAGATCTAGTTAGAAAATGCTCCAAGTGCTCTCTGCTAGAGGTAAATAGTGAAATGTTTTGATTTTTTACTATTTACTTGCCTTATATAGACATTTTTTGGGTCTGAATTACTATAGTTTTGATATTAAATCATGTTCTGGTCGAAATCTATTTGTCATAATCCCTTAATGTTGATTTTGGATGCATTTAACACTTGTTTATGAGTCATCTGCAGGTTGACTTTAGTAAGAAGTTTTGGAAAGTTTGTTTATGGCTTTTTCGTACTTTCACAAAACGGAAAAGGTCATCGAGCATTTATTACGACACTTTGTCACGCTCATAAAAATCTAGTATCAAAGTTCCGAGTCCAGATCAAGTTTTTTTCCAGGATCATAAAATATGACATTGTGTAAAGAAGTATCATGGAGTTCTCTTTTGACCTCTTTTTCAGGCTCCTTAAACATGAAAAAGTCATGGAGTCCATTTCCGAATCTTTCCAGGCTTGCAAAACATTACGTTGAGTAAAGGAACCTCATGGAGTTCTCTTTAAACCCTTTTCAGGGTCCCTAAATATGAAAACATTGTTGAGCGATCTTGTCTTCTTCATGCTCATTAATGTATTTGAAGAGTCATCCGTCCGACGGTAGGTTATTTGTTTCTCGGTTCGGATAGGACTGTTTACAAGAAAGGAACACTCCAGCCAATCATGACTGGAAGAGTTCTCTAAGTTATGATTTTACACTTTTTTGGGCCTTAGAGACTAAATCATATGAAAAATGACCCCCATGGAGTTTTCTTTTGTATTCGTTCAGACTCTCTAAACATGAACGATACCGAGTTTTCTTTCACTGGACTCGTTAGATTAAACATTGAGAGATCCATTTTGGGAATGAACCCCTCCTATCTCAGGTTCATAAAACATATGAGTCTAAACTTGTCTTTCGACAAGCTATATCGAGTGTTTGTTACCCTCTTTGAACTCATCAAACCAAAAAGAGGCACTCATCGATCATGATGGGGGAAATGGGAAGGGAATCATTTTGCCAATAATGGAAGTTGTTTGTCGTTACCTTTGAACATGGCACTTGTCTGCACAATCATGTCATTCAATTGGGTATTCAGTTGATCTCTTTGAAGATCCACTTTCATGAGTCATGTCAATCCTTTGATTCTTTCAATGCATTGTCTACTGTTGCATTGTGTATCTGTCCTATCTAGTCATGCTGCCAAGTCATTTTTTCGTGCCGCCCGATGTTCAAAGGGGATCTGAAATTTGTTTACCTCTGCAGTCTACATAGTCTTTGTGTCATTATCTTTGAGTCAGTCATATGGTTACTACATTCACATCATTCCAGAACTATGTTCCGAGTTTCATGACATCGATGTGGGACTCATCATGGCCCTCCTTCGATGAGACTATTCCCATCAACATCAGCTCATCATCCGGGAAATAGTCTTAGAAACAATATTTAGTACCTTGAGATCTATATGCCTTAATGACAGTTTCTCTTGCTCTCAACATAGGTTCACATCATTGACCTTTGATCGATAGAATCGAATGGGTTTTCGACATCAGGACATCTATTCGCACTCAGTAGATTGTACTAGGGTACCTTGGGAATCATTGACATTAATGGTGATCTCCCTTGCACTTGTTAACGGTTCACATCATTGGCTAGTAATCAAGTGGTTTCTACCATGTTCAACTTCATATCATTGTAATCACATGGATAGAAGCGTACTTTGTGGAAGATGAGACGAAGACCCTGGGCATTTGTTTAAAAGTGCTCATTGTTGTTTCCCCAGGTTGTGATGGAGTTTTGTATATCTAGCATGGATCCACATTTGTATGGTCATCGCTATGCTCAAATTGGTGTCTGTATGACATAGATCTACGTTGTATGTTTGGTATCTATGTCTAAGTTTGAGTCCTCTATCACATGGATCTACGTTGTATTTTAGTATCCATGCTTGTTTATTTCACTCATGGATCTACCTTGTATTGGTTTGCAGCTATGATTTTGGTTACTTGTGTCTATGAGTCAACATACTGATGTACTGCAGATGCCTACTTGACTGCATACTCCGATCAAGCCGACATTTTCATATCTTGGTGATGACATGTTCTCAAAGCTCTTGTTTATCGTATCACTCTAACACTCATGCTTTGGGGGGCATCCTGTTATACCAAAATCATGTCACCATCATGTGATAAGACATTTGACATACCTACTTGCCCTGAATCCCAGCTTCTGGAGTGGAAACTAAATGGATTTTCATCAATCTGTCATACAAATTCCTAGCACCGCGCATGCCCTTTTATCTAGGAGCGGTACCCCTGCTTGCACCGCCTTTCATCGATTTTCCACAAGTAGTGCCACGGTCCATTTCCCTTGGTCCATAGGCGGTTATTACTTGAACCGCTCTGTCATAGAAGGACAAGTGTGATACCATGGGTAAAAAGGGAAAAATAGAAGTTTCTCGAGGTTTCTAGATGATAAACCTTGTGTATTGCCTTATCCCCACTATTGTGGGTTGGTTGAGCTCGAGATCCCTCATCCCCACCTCACCCACTAATTTCTCAATCATATCTATCCATTAAATCCCTATAAATATGAGCTCATATCCATGGTTGAGGGGGGAACATTGAAGGTATTGTTATGCTGTTGGATTGATTCTTGGCCCAAGATCATTTGGAGAGAGCATAGAGAGCTAGAGTCAGAGCTTTTGGGGATGAAGAGCTGGTTTCATGGAGATGCATGTCAACACTAAGGCTTGGTTGTAAACTTCTTCATATTTCTAATGCAAGTTGATTTTTGTCCCACATATGATGTTGTTGTTGTGAATTCGCATATATATGTTGCTAGATTCCTTAGTCACTAGCATAGATTAGTAGATCATATTCTGGTTTCTTTGATTCATTTCATGTTGATATTTTTTGTAGGTACATAGGTGAACTATCAAAGCCTTTTATTCCAAATATCTACATCATCTAGGGAGATTCTTCAACCTGTATCCTCTATTTGTTCTAGATATGAACCATTCAGACTGGTGGAGCACCTTGCTGTCCACAGGAGGTGAAATATTCCAGCTAACAACTTCCTAGAAGTTACCTCAGTTTACAAGCCACGTCATGGTGATACAAGTATATTTGGACCTGTACTTGCATCAAACTTGGTTACCGCTAGTCATGCAGGTTCCTGGGCCACCACCCGGAAGGTGTGTCATTTCATGTCAACATATGACTGTCTAATCCACCCACCGCACCTTACGCAAGTTTTCGGACCATTGTCTGGAGGACGGATCATTTCCTTTGCATGAAGTTGGCATATAACTACCTCCAGACTTGCACTCACATCACATGTAGTCCATTTTGTTGACCACAACTCACACATGACTCTACTGACCTCTTTTCGAGAGCTACCTCGGTTTGTGTGCCACTATTGCACCGACTCATGCACCTATGCCACAATATATCCCGTGCATGTATTAATATGTTCAAGAGCCACTTGCTCCATGCATACTACATGGATGACCTTTGGACCATTATCCATTCTCCTGACATAGGGACACCTACAATGCCCCCTCGATCAGTTGACCATACTGGAGTTTCTTTTAAGCTCTTTTTCGACTCCTAAAAGAATGAAAATATTTTCGAGCGCATCTGCTTCCTTTCACACTCGTTAATGTATACGAAAGAGTGTCTATATCATCTTGTTTATCTCCTTTTTTAGACTATGTAGACCATCAAATGAAAAGGACCACCTTGGCACATTCAAGACAAGACCATTCCCCTCTACATCCTTTTATGCTTTCTTGGGAAAAGGGGCAAAACTCTATGAAAAATCTCACAATGGTTTGTCGTTAAGCCATTTGTCATCAATAAAAGATCATTGAGCAAACTTGGTTTTGTTCATGCTCATAAAATTATTTGAATGACCATCCAGTCAGTACAGGTTTAACCTTTTCTAGCCTGACTGGACTACCAACAGTAAAGAAGTCTCTCATCCCCTAAAGGATGGGTGAGCTCTCCTGTGTATACTTTTATCATTTTTTGGGCACAGGAGACTACCAATGAAAAAGAACCCCCACTGGATTCTTCTTCATGCTTTCAAACTCTCTAAAATTGAAAGCACGATCAAGCATTTACTTTCTCAGGCTCACCAAAAATCTAGGAGATCGTACCACAATAGTGTCTCTAGACATCACCCCACATATAACAGTTTGGTAGCATTCCCACTTTGGGTCGCCTTTGTTCAGAGTACTTTGTGATGTGTCTTCCTTCAATCCCATAAATATCAAAAGTGTCTACCTCCACCAAGTATTTCCCATCTGCAATTACATTCCAAATATTACAGCTATGATCCCTTTCTCATGATTTAGTTTCATTTGCTGCTTGGTCCTCCCTGTCATCATACTCTGAAAAAAGGAATCTTGAGTCCACTACACTCCCTCTGCCCCTATTCAACTCCTCCCCCCCCATTCAGTGAATCAGTCCTCATATTGCCTCACATATTTCAGTTATCTCCCTCGTGCTTCTGGTCAAGGAAACACCATTGCCTTGACCAAGGGTAGGTCTCCCTATGTCGACGACAACACATGTATTCCATAGGATAGACCCAGAGGTCCCTGTATCCTAGTTTCATTAACCTCATTGATGATTTCCTTGGACCACATGAGAGGATTCCTTAGTGCCTCTCGGGATGGTTGTTTCTCACGTGCTCGACTCTAGCTACATCATTGCACTGTTGATATTCATACAGGGTATTGGTCCATGCATTATTTGGTCGAAGACCCCGGATGTCGCCTCACTCTAGGAGTCTATTTGAGGGACACAAATAAGTTCATGTCCCTTGTGATTTCTAGCTGGTGTTGGAGACATTGTTAAGAATCCCCAACAGTGCTTCTATATAGATTTATGATTGATGCAACATATTTGTACCACAGAGACTCGGGCTCTCCAACAGTGGGTCCCTACAACTATGTACCATTCGAGATCTAGTAGATCATCAGTCATGAAGATATAGAATTCCATGAGAATGCCATGGGTCCAATGTAGCATTTCTTCAGATCAGTATTGTATTCAGCCTCTCATTGAGGAAACCACTATTGTAACAACAGTTGTACATGATCGACTCTTGTATTATAGAGCTTAGATCACATTATTATTTTGGCATCGTTATGAGCATGGGGATACCTGCCTCGTCCATATGCATGTCACGCATTATTTTTATCTCACCCATTGATGGGAACCATATTAATACAAAAACCAAAAGCCACCATGCCCCAACCCAAGAAGCACCACCTCTCCCCAGAAAATCCTATGATGTCCGTTGGCCATACAATGAGATTCTCCCCTCACATATTAGGGGGCAATCTGTTAACCCAAAAAATCCCTCAATGATATCTACATGACCTACACCACCTGGAGACATCCATGCATGACCCTCATTTGACCCCCACACCTTCAAAAAGGCTCAAAAATAGGAAAAATGGCTTAAAAACCCCTAAAAAGAGCCAAAATAGCTCTAATAGGGGCTAAAACCTCCAAAAAGGGGCTAAAACCCCTCAAAGGAGCTTAAAACCCCCAAAGTAGCTAGGAATTGGGCGAAAGGGGCTAAAATCCCCAAAACAAGGGGCTAAAGCCTAACCAGGGGATTAAAACCCTAAATCTCTAGAAAAAAGTATAAATAGAGGGGTGGGGGTCACTCTCAACTCACTTCTCATCTCCCTATCATTATGCTACTTGTGTGAGTGCCTTAAGACCCTTTGCCTCTCAAGTCATTCACCCTCCCTCTCCTCCATTCCTCCATTGAGCCAAATCTCTCCATCCATTGAGAGGTGCTCCCCCAAGCTAGGGCATGGTGGCCCATTTCAACCAGAGAAGGTATATTTCTATTTTTTTTCTTTCATGTTGTAGTTTTATAACATTTTTGCTTGCAAGTTTATTGTTTAATATTTTGTTGCAGGTTTCCATGGACTCCTGGTAGCTATTTCCTTGTTTGACAGCCTTGTCTGCAGGGTTTTATTCCATTTTCTTTCTTTTCATTCCATTCTCACAGGAACCCTACCCTTCTATCCTATAGATGAAATGAATTTGTTCCTACCTGTAGCAAGGTTGAAATCCTTAAGTGGGAAATGACCCATGGTATTTTATTTACCATCGTATTTATCTATGGTTTTTTACCCATTCTCATTTTTAGGGATTTTTAGCCCTTTTTGGAGAGAGTGGGAATAAATCACAATAAATTCTCAATTTCCCTTCATTTATGGGGAAGTAATAATAATTTTTTGGACCATATTTAGTGGATATTTAGTTGTGAAGGTAAAAATGGAGGAAATAATGGAGGGAATATGATGTATGACTATGGTTTATACCATGGAGAGCTAGGTGAACATTTTTTGGTGTTAACACTTACAACTAAGCACACTCAAACAGTGCAACAGAGATATTAGTCCACTGAATTTTGAACTGTGAAATCCTAAGTTGGGATGTGACCTTCTTGGTGCTTCCTGAAATGAAAAGTGACCTTCCTCGGTTTGCTTGAACTAAACCATGACCTTATTGGGGTTGACTTCAATGTTGTGAGGCATTATTTCTTTCAAAATATTTTGTTATGTGTAAGTGGAATACCCTTGTGGTTATGAGTATATAATATAAACTAATTAAGGAATATGGTGATGAGTATATAATATAAACTAATTAAGGGATATCCCTTTTCAATCTTATGAGGTGTTATTTCCTTCAAAATATTTGTTCTGTGTAAGTGGAATACCCTTACATAGGAAAAATACTATGGATTAATTCAACATGGGAGATATTTACAAACAAAAAATCTTGGAAAGCCTTATTGTCCACCACTGTCGATGTAGATAGAGGAGCTCAAGATTTTCAATGCCAATCATATTATGAGGATGGAGCTTGATACCATCGATGGTACTTTCGAGTATGCAGATAGAGTGGATTTTATATTATTTGCATTGATTAGTTGTTATTCTATTCCAATGAAGTTTATACATTACTAGGGTTTGTGTTTTGATCAGAAAACCCTTATATGGCATTAAATTTTTGGCTTTGGCAGGAGGGGATGGGTTTTATTTCATTCAAAGAGGCCATTACACTGGTTTAGTGGGGGAATTAACTTGAGGCTTAGGGCATTTAATAACTCATGCTAAATGGAAATTCATTTTGGGGTTTGGCAAGTTGAGAGCTAAATATTTGGACTTGTAGCAATGGTGAAAAACACAACAATTGACAGAACTTAGAGGCTCTTGAAGAGGTGGGTGAAGGATTCTATAGTAGCAAAGTACAAATCTACCTTTTAGTGCTTCCAATACCGAACCATGACCTTCTTGTGTCTGCTTGAACCGAGCGGTGACCTTATTGGGGATTCTTGGACTAAATCGTGACATGTCTAAACTTGCTTGATTAGGTTGTGAGTTGTTTGGGGATGCTATAAGGTAACACCCATAAAAAACATAACAAAATGGTTAAGGTATAAAAACACTATCAGAGGGCGTATCATAAACAACAATCTAGGGTCAACATAAGATCACAAGTCAAGAAGATGGGTCATAACAAAATGGGAAAAGAACCCCTACACCAACAAGATGAATGTTTGTCAATCAAGGTGGGAGAATAACCCTTTTACCCATATGACCAAGGTGTACCATCAAGGTGGGGAAACAACCCTTTTACGCAAAATACCAAGGTGTCAAATTGTTATATTATCTCTCAAGGTATATAGTACATAAGCATTCCATACCATAACAATACATTTTATCATCACCGTATAAGGAAGCTCAATACCACATCAAACTTACAAAAACCAGTTCAAGCAAAAAACCTTAAACTTACAAGAAACCATATCATCATGAAACTTACTAAAACTAAGCTATTGTATTAAAATTTAGACTTTAGATATATAGGAAATTTATATGCTTTACAAAATTAAAGTTCGTGCTAAAATACTTGACAATACCTCGAATGAGGACCTGAAAATACCTCAAATAAGGTGTTGTAATAAGAACATTTCTAAGTGAAATTGTAAGTGCAAATCCTTCTATAAATGCATCCCAAAGAGATACATGAACTAGATTTGATTGAGATAAAATATTAGTGGTTCACCTACATATCCTAGACAAAACTATGAGTATGAATAAACCAATATTCTAGAAATGAAAGCTTCAACAATCAAGTGCCAAATATTTCCACTTGAAAGAAAGATGAAAGTTATCTAACATTTTTTAAATTTGTTCCCTTACTTTCTATGAAATGAGCACATTAGATATGGTAATAAATTATACCAAGAAAAACACTTGGAGAGAAGGAAACAAGAATCTATAAAACCAAAAATATGACTTTATTTTAAAGTCAACAATAACATTATAAGGTAAAACATGAACTTTATATAATATAATAGATTACTAGTTTATAAACATAGAGAAGAATATATGAATAACATCACCTGTTCTGCTTGAATTATGTGTGCTACTTATACCATTAAATTTTCCCACTATTCAAACAAGAAATAAATTTTTCTTCTTTGGAAACATCCTCACTTCGAATCCCCATACACATCCATTTCTATTCTCCCTCTTTCCAGTGCCAACTGCAGTAGAGTGACAAAGGACATAACTATGCATTTTCATGTTCATATGCATGTATAATTACATAACCATGCATTAATCAACAAAACATATGGACAACATAAAGCAACATTCCATGAACAAAATCTCACATTATAAAAGAAATTGAATACATCTCTACACTTGTGGGCATAATGATTTGCATATTTAAAGTCTATATGCTCAAGCCACAAATGCGCTCACCCATAAACCCTATAGGATAGCGTTTGTATGCTTTGAATTTTCCATCAACATAAATATTTATTTGCATTACAATGGCTATGACTTAATAGTATGTGAGATCATATTTCAACATGCTACTAATAAGAACCACAAGAGGAAGGAATTCCCTACCCTTGTCATATTCTTGATGAAAATAAGTATAATGGTAAACAAGATTCCATAAATAGGTTGTTGAAATTTGTGTTAGGTTAGGGTTAGAAGAAGAAAAACTAAAGAGCTTATATTTTAATGCATTGAAATAGTACTAGAAAAAAAATATTGTAGTTGTAAGTAGACAAGATAAGTTTACACATTAAAGCATAATTTTCATCTCTTTCAACTTTAACATGCATAAAGGTCCCTATGCTAAAGTTGAAAGCATACAAAGACAATAAATAATAGAAGTAGTAAATCTAACTCAGAGTACAAGGAAAGAAAATAAAATAACCTATTACGAGAGTCGAAACCCTCCTTATACTCAAATGTTTTTTTCATACAGATCATGGTTTAGTCCATGAATCCCCAAAATGGTCATGATTCATTTCAAGCAGATCCTAGAAGGTCATGGTTCAGTTCAGGAAACACCAATAAGGTCACAACCTAGATTAGGAGGCCATGATTCAGACTTGAGTGGACTAAGATCTCTGTTGCATTGTTTCAATGTGCTAAGTTGTAAGAAATCCATGGGATTTCGATGGGATACAAATTGAGATCTAGTTTGTGTGTGGAATGTCATCATTACCTGGTATTTTATGGACTATTGTTTCTTGGTCTACTACTCCAATAATTGGCGTTTCCTTACTTGTCATTGTTGGGTTACCTTGACTGCTACTGCAATTGACCAAACCTACAATTATTGAATTTATTCTCTCTCTTAGGTATGTCCTTTCTTCCTGTAGTGACTTGTCATGGTTCAGTTTAGGAAGCACCTAGAATGTCACAAACCAACTTAGGAGGTAACCATTCATACTTATCATCCCTCAAACAGGTCACACCCAACCTAATAGTCCAATAGGAGGTCAAAGATCACCTCTGGGAATAGAACACAGGTAACGACCCAACCCAAAAGGTAGCACATAGGTCACGACTTATTCCAGGAAGCCCTAATAGGTCAAGGCTCATCCCAAGAGAAACAAATAGGTCACGTCTCATCCCAATAGGAAGCACACATTTCATGGCTAGGTTCTACAACATCCTAGCAGTCGGATGAAGGATCACAACCCACTTCAAATAAAATAAGTAACCAAGACAAGAAAGATACATCCCTACAAAGATGAGGGAGAGATGTTAGTCCACCAAAATAGTGTTATGGTCTCTTCTAGCATCCCCAAACAATTCATATCATTCTCAAGCAAGTTTAGACAGCTCACACTTTAGTCCAGGCATCCTCAAGAAGGTCATGGTTCACTTCAAGCATACCCAAACACTCAAACAGTGTAGCATATATCTTAGTTCCCTCAAACATGGTTATGGTTTCTTCTAGCATCCCCAAATAACTCACATCCTACTCAAGCAAGTTCAGGGAATTCACGATTTAGTGCGGCCATCCCCAAGAAGGCCACAATTGACTTCAAGCATGCCTAAACACTCGAACCATGCAACATATATCTTACTCTACTCAAACAAGGTTATGGTTTCTTCTAGCATTCTCAAACAACTCATATCCTATTCAATCAAGTTCAGACAAGTCACAGTTTAGCCTAGGAATCCCTAATAAGGTCATGGTTCACTCCAAGTCAACCCAAACACTCAAAAATTTCTACATACATATTAGTCCATTGAAACGGGGTTATAAATTCTTATAGCAGCCCCAAACAACTCACATCCTACTCAAAAAAGTTCATATAGGTCACGGCTTAGTCCAAGAAACCTCAAGAAGGTCACGGTTCAATTTAAGAATACTGCAACATTGATCTTATTCCACTCAAACAAGGTTATGGTTTCTTCTAACATACCCAAACAACTCACAACCTACCCAAAGTCACTATTTAGTCCATCCATCCCCATGAAGGTATCGGTTCAGTTTTGGAAGCACCAAGAATGTCGCAACCCAACTTAGGATGTCACATTTCATACTTATCAGCTCTCAAAGTGGTCACACCTCACTTAATAGTACAACAAGAGGTCACATATCATCTCCAAGAACAACACACAAGTCACGACACAACCTAAAAGGAATCACATAGGTAACGGCTTATTCTAGACAACCCTAACAGGTTAAGGCTTAGTTTAGGAGCATCACACAGGTCATGGTTCAGCCCAAAAGGAAGCACATAGGTCACGGATAGGTTCTAAATCACCCTAGAAAGCAGATGAAGGGTCACATCCCACTTCAAATAGGAGCAACAACCAAGACAAGAAACTAGCAAACCTAACAATTTGAGATAGAGGTGACGCAGCTGAAGAACAACAAAAAACCCTATACATCAAGAAAAATTCTATAGTACATAACTATTCCATACCACAACCAAAATTTTTATCATTACCGTATAAGGAAGGTCCAACTGTAAGATTTCTTAAACCACTAGGTAGCTAAAAAAATTGAAATCCTCCAATCAAAATAATTTTTTAATACGTTAATACACAAACGCACTGATAGAGATATGGACATAAAAAATACACATTTTCACTTCCAATACTTCAACTATCTTCTCTAAAAAATTGAGAAGAAATACATTGGACATAGTATGGTCTATTTTGAAGTTGATCCCATCCAAATAGTATCCTAAGTCACATGCCCTTAAAACAAGAAGTTCCAAGTACTACGTAAAGTATGTTTAAATGGTCTAAGGTATATGTAAATAAAACAATTTGTTTGCAGCTAATTCATAAAATGTGATCATCTAGATCGATAATTTTCTCAAAAACTTCTTTGACTACCGAATGAAACTCGTTTCTTCCTCCTTCAAATGTTCATGATCATCAATTGTATCTTCATAGGAAAGGGGGATGTTACTTGTCACGTGAATGCCATTCACATTGACATATTCATGACCAAGTGGCACTCCATGGATCATAGCAAGTGACTGAATCCGTCCATTATTTCTAGTAGCACCATCATATGGATCTAAGATTTTAACTTTATCACCTACCTTGAATAATTTAGGCTCTGCTAGATTTAATGGGCACTTCCAAAAACAAAAACAAAAAATACATAAATATAAGAAGAAGAAGAAATACAGTTTATTTCCAAAAACATGCATAATTATTGATATAACAAACTTCAATGCACTCACTCAGCTAATATTTGAAATACATCCAGCAGGAGTAGGCACTGATTGAAAATGATGAGGCGCATCAATATTGGGAGATTTTTTACATTCTGAGACTGCAAATTTTCCTTTAATTATATTCTACATGTCATTACATCATGCACTAATCAAATATAACATTATAAGGATACAATAATATAGTAGAAAAATAGTAAATATAATAATAAAACACTAAAAATCATACCTAAACAATTTAATTAGATTATAAAATCAAGTGAAGAAATTTTTGTGTAGGAATGATAATTATTTTACCTCATCTAAATAACTATGAGATTCCTTGTTTTTCCATGAGGCCGCAATAGGTTTAATGGAGAAGGCTATGGTTGACACTGTCTTTTCGAACCCATTTATGCATTCCATTACATGTTTATAGTTATCACTATTGTATTGAACAATAGATGTGGTTTGATTAGTCGCAACTTCACTAAATGACTTTGATCTTCCTATTTCATTTTTTGACATATGCTCATGTTTAGAACTATCTAAAAATTCTATTATTATATGGTCAACCATTTCATGCACATCCATTTCTTATCTACTGGCTCCATGAGCCTACAAATCATTATGAACACATAATTAGTTGGATATATATACGAATAAAAATGCAATATGACACAATGTATTTACAAATTTACTTACAAAAATTTCATACATAATGTATTCAACCAAAATTCCATATAATTACAAACATGTTTTGATTGGATCGCCACCCAACACAACCCAAAATAAATCAACCCTTCATAATACCTCTTTCTTCTTCCATTTTGTACTATTTTGAAAATACTCTTCAGCACGCATAGTTTCCTTGAAATATTCCTGCTACATGTGATTCAAGCAACTCTCTTTATATTTTCCATCCAAGATTAGTTTTATGCATTTATGCCTAAAATTATTAATCAATATCTCATCTTGCTCTTGTAATATTTGTTGGAAATCCTTCCACCGACACTCTCAAAGACATTTTCCATTTTTTGAATCACTTGATCTACATTTCTTTCATCTTGATCTGAAAAATTGGCTTTGGTGACATCCAAGTGAGACCTTACTCTTGTGCCCAAGTTTGAGGCCCACCTTGAAGTATCTGGTCCAACTAGTTCACCATCGTTTAGCTCAACCAAATAATCCTTCTTCCCGTCCGATTTCCTTTCTTTGGCTTCTCTTTCTGTGGACCTATACACACTTTGACTAAATATTCATCTGTTTATGAAAGCTGGTATATCTTTAGTCAAGTCAACATTGGGTGATGCTAAATGTGTAGTCATATTTGTGGAAAAATCATGTGTTTTTTGTTTGGCAGCTGAAATCCTAATTGGTTTAATCAAATTAAAATTGGGTGATGTCGAATGAGCATTCATATTTGTGGACACAATAGGTGTTTCTTCCTTTTCAGCTAAAGTCCTAATTGGTTTAGTCAAATTAAGATTGGGTGATGCCGAATGAGAACTCATATTTGTGGACACAATTGGTGTTTTTTTCGTTCGAATCTAAATTCCTAATTGGTTCCCTTAATGGTCACATTAGGTGCGGCACTAGCTATCTCACCAATTTGCATAGGTGTGCCTTCAAATATTTATTTGAATTTTAAATAAAGGTCTCGGAAACCTGATTTTGATACAGAATATACCAAGTATTCATCAATAGAAGCTTGGACATGATCATCATCAAGTGATATATCAGGAAGTTTATCATTAGTATTGTCAACATATTCTCCATCTACTGATCCACCAAGTCCTAGGCTTCTATCAGTTAGCAACAAAGTGCCTCTTCTTTCCTTTTCTTTTTGATCATTTTGTGTAGAAACGACCTTTTCCATATAAAATAAAAAACTTATTAAATTAGAATTGAAAGCATAGATGGCCTACATAATCAAATAGAGCATATATAGCTATCATCAAATATGCATAGAAGTGAAAAAAGTACAAGGAATAACTGCTTACTAATTTTCCAAACCATGAGTTGGAAACAATGTGCCTTTTCTTGACTTTTGGTTCTACTCCTTTTCTACGATAGCCAATTTTTCCCTATAAAACAAGAAATCTTATCAAATGAGAATCAAAAGCATATATAGGCTACATCATGAGATAGATTATAAACAACTTTCATGAAAAAGTCATGGAACTGTAAAGGTACAAGAAATAACTACTTAATTATTTCCTGAACCAAGAGATGGCATATATTCTTCATTTCTTGTGATCTGTTTTTTAGGAACACTCTCATATTCTACAACATTTCCATCATTGTTTTGGAAACTTTTATGTTTCGGTCCCTTGTTCTCCATATCCCTCTATGTCCAACATTTCTCATAAAAACATCATTAGTACATGGGAAAACAAAATCTTGACATCACATTGTAACACTTGGACCACTATTTAGACTACCAACTAGCCTTGAATTGGTGATGGTTTGTAAACATATCAACTTTGATGAAATTTGGTAAGGAAACTAAATCTTGATTGCTAACTCCTTACCATGAACATCATGATGGCATACAGTCAAATAATAATTCTCCCATCTTTTCTTAACATTGAAACTCAAAAATATCCATTCATATCATTTCTCAAACAAAAATTGATATTAAAGAATGAAAGGCATTCATATTTGAAACATTGCATATTACCAAAAACAAATATTTGGATAATCCCATTGAAAAAACTATAAAATACATACAAATCTTAGTACAAAGTTTAGTACAACAATTGGATAGTCCCATGGCCAAAAACAATAAAATCCAATTTGCATAGTGAAAATTTATTCCATAAATTTAAGGTGACAAATCATCATCGCCATCAAGATCACAATCCTGATCATTTGTGTATGCATCTACTTCATTTTCTCCATCGTCCTCATACAATAGATTTTCTTGACCATGCATTACATTCTCTATCTTAGTCTCTTCATTGGGGATGAAAGTTTCTTCTTCAAATACATCTATATTGTCCTCTTCATTTTCCTTTTTCATTGTTTTTTGTAAACTAGTACATTGTTCATAGTCCATTATATCAACATATTCCATGAACTTTCTTTTGTAATGAGACTCTATTTGAATGACATGCGACCATATTTGGATTGTTAGATCATTAATTAGAAATAACTGGGCAATTTGAATAGAGAAAACATACGACTCATCAATCTTTGATAAAATTTGGCATGCATTTGCATATACAAATCCATAATCCTCACGTTGTATTGCACATGGTTTGATCGATTTACATTTCAATAATATGGGACTAGTCTCACCATAATCAACTTGAATAATTTAATGTATGAATCCAAATTAAAGTTTCCTTTCGGTGTCATGATGAAATTCAACACTAAGAATACAATCACAATTTTCCTTTCATGTGTCCTTTTCTTCCAATCTTAAATGACTATCATTTTCCCACATTCCACTCAAAGAAGTAGCTATTATATTTGGAGGTCATGAAATATCAATTTCCTCAATCATAAAATCCTAACCTTCTTGTTGTGCATCACTAATTGCATCAACAATCCAATCATCAAATTTTGGAAAAGAACTATCTCCAATATTCAAATCCTTGAGGGTATGTTGTCAATATGGCTGCATCACTGTCTAAATATCTTCTCCATATTTTATACATAGAATCTGAACATACAAGATAGTAATAATGATAATAATTTAAATATTATATGAAATTAAATAAATAAAATATCTTGTAAATAATATTTCACCTGTGCCACTGATCAAATGAGGATGTGTTTTGAAGAACCTAGGCATGTATCAAAACTCTTTCCTCAATTGATATCTTCAAACGACGTCCATTTCCTTCTAATAATTCTCTTGAAAATATCTCGTCTTCCTCATCATCCCATACACATCAATTAACATTACTAAACTACTTCATATATTCTGTGCAAAATCATATCGCCTCTTGCATTGAATATCCCTCACACATGCTACCTTCTGGTTTTTCTTTATTACGAATAAAATTTTCCAGAACCTTCATATATAATTCTATAGGATACATCCATCTCGATCTTATTTGGCTATAATGCTCTAGTTCATGTTCTAGATGTATAAGAAGATGCATAGAAATATTAAATATTGTTGGTACAAATTCCCATCCCAATAAGCAAATAACTTCAACCACCTCTCCCCTCAAATTATCAAAGTTTGAAGGATCTAACACGTGCATACTCACTCTCTTCAGTATTAGGCCCAACCTTATAATTGACAATCTTGGCCTATTTTCCAAAATTGATTATTGCAATAGGTAAAATATCCTCGATCATGACATGGTATCCATGGGTCTTGAGGCCTTTTAAGCCATTATTGTCAGTTTTCCTTCTAACATTACTATTCACATATCATGTAGGAAAGCGAATCTGAGACAACAATGTTAAGAATTGTGCACGTTGTTCCTTTTTCCACACATAAGGAGCAATAGGTTTTCTATATTTTTCAACCCAAATATTTCGATGAATGTTTATTTCTTGAAGGTCTAGGTGTGATGACACTATACCATGTGTACCAAAAGGAGATTCTATAATACCAAAAGCTATGTTTTCTCAATATGCATAAAGTCAACCGTATGCCTAATGGTTATATGCTTAAAGTATGGCAACTTATAGAATACAAACAATCGTTTTACACCATTATCATTGACTGGATTATTTTTACTACCAAGAATTCCACCATTTTCAATAAACTGCATTCTTCTTTCTATGTTTACAAAAATGTAATCACTTGTTATTGTAGATGGTGCTTCACAATTCTCTTCTTCAACATTGAAACATGGCTTTTTTTTTATGGTAAGGATGCTCCATTTTGAGGTAAGCACGATGTCCACAATAAATACACTTATGGAGACTACTTGAGTGCCTCACAAAAGGATTAAAGATGCAAGATGGACATCCATTGTATCCATTAACACTAAGACTAATCAATGTGCCATATGGAGGAATATCATGTATCATAAGCAATAAAAAATATATTAAAGTGAACTCGATTGAATCATTGTCCCTTAACATTTGAATTGCTTCAACTTCTTTCCACAATTTTCTTAGCTCATCATATAATGACTCTAAATAAACATCAATTGTATCTGAAGGCACACTTTTCTTTCCTAGTATAATAAATGACAACATCAAGAAAAATGGTTTGGTTTCTAACCATGGAGGCAAGTTATAATTTATCAAAAATATTGGCCAATTTGACCATTTATTGCTATGATCCGAGAATGGGTTCATCCCATCTAGAGCTAAACCCAACCTTATATTATGAGGATCTTGGGAAAAATCGAGACAGTTATTGTCAAATTCCATCTACATCTTAGAATCAACCACAGACCGATGTTTTCCATTAATGATTTTATTTTTGGCATGCCATTGCATAAGCTCAACAAAGTATCAAAAGCTATACATTTGAAGTAACTATGGGATTACTCAACAGTGGCGAAGAACCTTTGTAAGAACTAAATTTGATTTCAACCCCGGTCTATACCTTGGTTCTTTATATCTCAAACATTCAATATCACATGCATGAATTTTGTGAAATAATACACAACAATTCACACATGTGTGGATGTTCTCATACCTTAATCATAGATTATTAATCTGTGTTTTACATGCACCTCGTTTTGTCGGCAATGTGGATTCATGTGGTAACAATTGATGTAGCAATGCCAATAACTCATCAACACTATCATGTTTCCAACCATGCATCATTTGCAAATTAAGAATTAGAAGGATTGTTGTCAAATTACTTAACCTATAATTACCATACACAAGTTTTGAAGCATCCTCCATCAATTTCTTCCAGTCATCCTTGAAACCCTCATTCATCATTCTATCAATTTCAATCTCTTCATATAAGATTGTGCCTCTTCATCTAAATTTGTTGCCTCTTCATCTATATTTTGTGCCTCTACATCTCTCATGCTTTGCAATGGTATCCTATATGCATAACTATTTTGAGGGAAAGGGATTATACAGCTATGACTGAATATCAACATATGTTCAAATATCACTTGTATTCTTCTCATCTTCCCATCGAGAAAATTTTTACATGGCCATGCATATTTATCCAAGCTCTTCCGATCAGCTATTCTCTCATCTTGTGCATGGTATTCATTCGTTGAAAAAATTGGCCATTAACTCATCTTCAATTTTATACATTCAATTATGACATCAGTATGTTAATCTTACTTTCTAATTTTTGCATCTATATCATATTGAATTTAAATGCAATATCGAAACCAATTTCTAGAGAGAAAGAGTGAATTTTAAGACTTAATTTTTCCACTTTCCATTGAAAAAGGTTTACAAGGTTACTATTTACTAAGGACAGTGCATGTCAATGAATTTTCATTTCCCTAGATTATACATTTTGACCCATCATTCACCAAATTCCCAACCATTTAAAATCATATCACTTCTAGATCAGAGTTTATAGGCGTTTCCCAAACTCTAGTTTCCTTTCACAAACACCTTTACAGACAAACATAAAAGCATTTTTAGTTTCTTACAGGGACAAAAAACTACAGATTTTGAAGCTAATATTTCAGGTGTTGTAGGGTGTTATGATGTATCCAGTTATTCCCTATGGGGCCATGCTACGGGTACATAAGAGTTTTAGTAAGAAACTTGAAGGAAGGTTGTGTATTTAATGAATTGGGTCCAAAGTTTTCCAATAAATATCTAAATAATTATGAATATGCTTTTCCAACAACAATTAAAGAATATAAAGATGTCAAGGATTTCACCAATATCGTCGTGATCGATTTCAATTTGGGGCACAACAAAAGATAACTTGCATATTATTTTTTATCTAACATAGATTCCTATAAAAAATATGGTATTTGTCAGAATGATTATAGGCAAATTCTAGACAATGTGTAATTCTGGTACAGAAAAGCTTTGAAATAGTATGGTGTAACCCATTTTGAACTCAATGCCATTGAGTCAGAAACTGATTCTATGATAAATGTCTTTCATAATGAATTTTATACCCAATATTCCCATACATATTTGAGACTTGGAATGTTTCTTGCAAGATAAGACATGTCAGAATACATATTCGGAATTGTTAATTGGGAAGCAATGCCAACATTGTTTGATGCTTCAAATGATGAGAAGAAAAATAATTCTCAGCAAAATAAGTATGACATCTCATCCAATGATTCCATTAGAGAATATTTGGTGTTATATGAATCACTCGGTAAATTGAGATGTAACACCCCAGTTTTTTATCCCGTTGCATTAAATGTACATGATGTATATATTGTAATGATCATGGTGCGGAGATAAAGGCCAAGGCCCCACCATTGATCGGTTATGCTATGTTTTGGATTTAAATTGTCACCGATGGTATATCAGGGCAAGCAGCATACATATTAAGTTTCAGCATCATGTAAATATGCATCTTTAATTAAAATGCACCCAACCAGCTACGATCACGGCAACTAAAATGAGAAGGGGAATGATTTTCACAAGGATAAGGATGTGGGGAAAATGTCAAACCTTGGCCAAAAAGGGAAAATACCCATGTGTCTTCTTTCTTTACCTTACCCAGCCACCTCCATTGAAGAATGGCTGGTGGTGGTTGAGGCAGTTATTGTTTTGGGAGTGGGGTGGCAGGACTGTCAGTCCTCACCCACATGCACACTCCACCATGTTTGACTTCATAATGGCAAGAGAAACCTTCATGCACTCTCCACTACGTAGGCCTCACGATTGTTTGTTCACCTCCACGCGCAGGATTTACCTGGTTTTCACTCCCGTGGGAACATTCTCCTCTCCACGCCTGTGCTGAACACTCACGCACGTCCAATTCGTGTCCTCTCTGTAGCTTGTTCATCCACGCATAAGCTGGGGCCTGTTCATCTTTGCGCATGAACCATTGTCTGTTCATTATCCTCACGCACAGGAATTTCCTGGTTTTCCGACTGATGCAGTGAGCTGAGAGCCGTGCTCTTCCATCCACAATTTGCTGTGAAGGGCCATTCATGTTTTCAGCTATCTTGCAGACTGGTATGGTATATGTAAGTCTTCTGACAGATCCATTTCCTGGGACGTGTTGTTGTCTCCCCACGTTTGTTGGTATTGTACGTTGACACATTTTGGGACTGTTGTTTTCCCCATGCTGTGAGTCGTGTTTGCTGCTACGTTTTGAGGCTGCTGTGGATTGTTTGGAATCATTTTCCCTGTTAAGCTGTTATAGCTGATTGATTGCATGTGTACAATGGTTGATCTTCAGACTGCATTGGGAGCAGGGATGGGGGCTTGGTTTGCTTGATAAACTTGGTGTTTGGAAACCACATAGACAGAGCTAGAGGGCTTACTTTCTTCTCCGCAACCCCTGAATAGCACTGGAAGGGAATGCAGGGCCTGAGGGACTGATTCCTTGTGTTGGGTGTGTGTGGGTGTCTTAGAATTCAGGCTAGTTCTAGTGCAGGTGTTCTTGGCTCTGTACTGAGCCCTCCAGCTTAGCATTTAGCCTTTCCCAACTCCTTGATGGCCTGATAAACCCAACTGTGTTGGCTTGGCTGTGTTTTGTATATCCTTGGCTATTTGTAAGCCTGCTAGTTCCCTTATTCCTTGGTGAATCATACCCAGCTCGGGGGTGGCAACATTGCTGAGAGATTAAGGAGCACGCTGGCCTACGGTTGGGTGGAACGTTGCAGCGACATAGCTGGTTGCAGAGCGAAGTTTCCATAAGATAAGTGATTTTGCACATTTTTACTTTTGCAACTATATTTCGGTTAATGATAATGTTGAGCATGTTGAATGAATGCTTGAATGAATGCACGTTAATTCTGCTATGCAAGATACATAATTGTAGTTGTGAATGTTGAATAATTGCATATGTGCATGATAAATATTCATGTGTGCTTATTTTATAGCTGTGTGTGATAAACAATGGCATTGGTGCATGTTTTATTTCAATGTATTTCCGTTCAGCATTCTATTTCAGCAATTTTGTGCATACGCATGTTCATGGGGCTCTTAGCCCAGATGGTTAACGCCATGGGTCGCATCCTATTCGCCGGTCGGAGGCATAGGGACGTGACATGAGAGTACAAGAGCATTATTTTGTAAAATTTCGACTTGTATGTTTCCATAGAGACTATTATATTAAGGCTTTGAACCTTGAAGGGAAAGAACTTATTTTTGAAAAAGGACAAAATGATAATTTTCTGCAAGCAAGGTGCTATGTATCTCTGGCTGAGCGATATTGACAGAAGGATATGGAGTTTTACTATGCAGAAACACATCCTAATATGTTCTTACATATTCTTATGGAGATATCAATCTTATGTCTAACATTGTCAAACTTATATGAATAATTGGGTAAACTGTGAGTACTTAGAGAAAGTTCTCACTATCTCCTTCACATTGTTTGATATGGATTTTTATAAATTTTATCTTAAAATCATGTCTTCTATCATAATTTTAAATACGTATTCATCATCGTAGTCTAGCTACATAATGTTAGTCATCACAAATAAGTAATCGTCATGCTAGCCTAGCAACACAATTGAACCCTACCTACATAATTTTAGATATTGTCTGAGCAGTTTTGAGAGTTTGAGTAACCTTGTGGTTAATTATGGGTAAGTGTTACCAACCAACATCCTTGGTATTCAGTTCTGGCCACTTTTCACCATGAAAGGAAGAATAAAAATACCTAATCCCAGTTATGACAGAGTAACCAGTCATTAAAAGACTAAAATTTACTATAAATCAATTCCGAGAAAGGATTGAAGGCTGAACAACATTAAAATTATGTTTCTAGGGAATTATCTCACCAAAGTTTCTTTGGGAAAGGTTTCTAAGCAATGATTTGAGGTCTTGTGAGAATTTGTATAGGTTTAAGTCAAATCCTTTTCCTAGCAGTGGAGATATGGAAATTTGGCAATGAAGTTGAACTTTGTTGGGCAATGTTTGATTGGTTGACTATTAGAATTATGGAATCCATATCAAAATTTCATAGCCAAAAGCGATCTGAAGAGTATTGTTGGAAACAACAACATGTTTTCTAGATTTTGTTGCACTTATTGCTTATCGACATACAAGATGGTGCAAAGGAGAATGAGTGATGGTTATTCCCAACACATAGAGTGTGTAATTTTTATGCCCAACAAAGGGGAAGGTAGATGGGAATATGTGTACATATATGAGTGTTTTTAAAGACAAAAATTATAAAATTTCGAGATAGAGAAATCCTTCAGATATCACCTTAGCCAATTATGAAATTAAATTGGTGACCACTGGGCACAAAGACATTGCAGTTATCAGAAAGGAACTGGAAAAAACCTAGTTAGGAAGGATTAATATTATGGAGATGTAAATTTAAGGTTCGCCACCTCATATTTTTAGTGGAAACAAGGTTGGAAGAACATAGTGGGATGCTTACAAATATTAAAGAATAAAATATTGGTTGAAATCCAAATGACTAATCAACAAGATTATCCTAATAGTTTAGAGACCAGTGAATAGGGAAATCAATTAATTATGACGAAGCTATAACGTAACAGGTTACATGCACTAATGTTTTACATTTTCTATGAAGGATTCATTAATGCCACTAAAGCTAGAGATGGGATTCCTAACAAAACAATTGAATGCTACTCTGCTCGCTTTTACGACAGGTTTAACGTAGAAAGCGTAAAGTATTTCTTGACTATAGCTAGTACTAAAGCACATGGGAAAAAGAAGGACACATAGATTTGTAATAACTTGAGAATAAGCGGTCTATTTGTCCTTTGTTACTATAGAATTCCTCGTCTGCATCTTTAAGAACCTCTAAGTTTTGTCAATTGATGTGTTTTGGTCCATTGCTATGAGTCCAAATATATAGCTGTTATACTTTCCAAAGCCAAAAATGCATTTCCAATTGGAGTGAATTATTAAATCCCATAAACCCCAAGTTCACACCCCCCATTCAACCAGAATAATGGCCTCTAGGACCCAAAGAAACCACCTCCCCTCCCTCCAAAGCCAAAACACTGGCGCTAATTAAGGGTTTTATGATAAAAACACAAACCTAGTAATATATAAACTCCTATGAAATCGAATAATGGCAAGTCAATGTGAGTAATCTAAACTCCACTCTATCCACATACTTGGTGGTGGCATAAACCTTCATCTGCATGGTTGTTAGTGGCCTCGATAGTATTGAGCTTCGTCCTCATCGTCTGAGTGGCATCGAAGGTCTTTAGATCCTCCATCTACATTGTTGATGGTTGAAAATAGAGATTTCCATGGTTTTTTGTTTATAAATATGTGGCATGTTGCATTAATCCATACTATTTTGGTTTGTGTAAGGGCATTCCACTTTCACATAACAAAATATTTTGAAACAAATATTAATCCCTCACAATATTGAAAAGGATGAAAAGGGATATCCCTTGATTAATTTATATTACATATTCATCACCATATTCATTAATTAGTCTATATTATTTAGTTATTAGCGCAAGGTATTCCACTTAAACATAACATAACAAAATATTTTGAAAGAAATTATAATCCATCACAAGATTGAAAAGGGATATCCCTTAATTAGTCTATATTATATACTCATCACCTATACACTTATACATGGATCCAATATTTATAATTTGTAAACTTAATATATCATGGATATTTAACATGGATAGTTTGTCAAACATATTTTACAAGTTACTACAAAAATATATCCTCACCCTCACAAGTCCAAGACCCATTGGCAGACCTTTAATATAGCTAGTATTAAGCATTTACTTATGACTCAAAATGAAATATTAAAAGCTGCTCCAAATACTAAAAGAACTTGGATATAAAAGGTAAATTTTGTACATTGTGCACTGTGAGGATCACGATGTATTTTGTTGCAAATTAATGTAAAGTTTCACACCATGTAATATTGTATCACATTATGGAATTCTTGCATTATGTGAAATGGGGAACCATGTCACTAGCTAATCCACTAAAGGTTTTGTGCCATGTGATGGATTTCATTACAACGAAACATTTTCATATTCATGGATTCACAAATACTCCTAATTCTTCGACACTAGTCACATAGTTTGGAGTTGTGATGTGTTATGCAACACAATTTTTGTGTCTAACATGTTTTGTTAGGGAAGGATACATGAAATTCTAATTATGAACTTTTGACCATGGGAGGGTTGATCGCAAGGTGAATCTCTTGTTTGGCACTTATATTTAATGATGTTGTGTTTTTTCACAATATTAATATATTACAAATCTGTTTTAATAATATATACATATTTTTATATATAATATTGTTTTGTTTTTTATTTATACATGCAGGTGTCCCAAGAAGCGGAAATGTGGAGGGAGGCGGGACCTTGGTTTAATGGCCACCTAGCCAAGATATATTTGTTGCCATTATAACCTCACTTTCCTCCCTCCAAAAGAGAACTCATGCATGAACTCCAACCTGCACAACACATGCTTTGGTACCTCAAGTCATGTCACAAAGAACTCGGCATGGATAGCCTTCTCCACACAATGGAAAAAAATAATGGCCATCGTCATTAGCCTTGGCCTCCTAGTCGTCATGTTTAATGGATCTACATGGTCTTCGCTCCACCACCATCATATTAGTTCTACCTATTTGTGCGGCCCCTCCAATGTTATATGGCCTTTCAACCACGAATAAATTATATGGAACATGAATACCAGCAAGCTCGTAGGTCGTTCCAACATTATTTGTCCTTCCAACCGCTCACCAAAAATTCCAGTCATGCTCAAGGCCACTCCACACAGAGGTAGCAGCTCCACGGGAGCTAGAACCAAGGAGACCTTATGACGTTCTATCTCTATGAGTTATGTTTCCCACATTCCCCTTGGCGTGCGTAGGGTGGTTGACAAATGAGAAGTAGAAGTTGTGGCTCTCACCACTGCACCACACAACCTATATGTCAATGACTCTCTCACTACTAGAGAATGAAGAACATGCTTTCACAATTGTTCTATGAATGTGACTGTACGCCCTCTCCATCGATCTCTAGCGACTAAGATATTTCTACAGTTCAGGATACGTCCTCGATTGCTCCAAGCCAAAACCACTCGAAATCTACAAAGGACATGCACCATAAAATTTGGCAAATCAAACACATATCTGAATCATTTATCAATGTGGCAGCACTAAGACATAAATAAGGAACAGGCATACAGACTGACAACTAGTAACAAATGTTGGTTCCTCCTCCTACCATGGAGAAGCACCAGGACCTCGAACTGACCCACTCAGGGGATGATGATGACTATTTCAAATCACGCCCCATTGCTGAGGTACCTTAGCAAAAGTCATAAGGACCATGTTATCCATTTTATTTTCTTTTTTTTCTTTAATTTCATTCATCCTGTTAGTTTACGATATTTCTCTCTTAATTTTGGACAGTACAAACTTGCTTTCCTACTTCAAGGGAAAGTTCATTGCAAATGTAATAATTTCTAGTTTATGCCCTGGCATGTTTTGGACAAGTGTCGAGAACACTTTGTTTGTACCCTTTTTTCTACATTAATATATTTTACTGCTACTTACAAAACAAATGTGTTTTTTATTATATATATATATTATATTGATGGGCATGATGATCAACTTCCCAAGAATTACTATTTAGATTAAACACAATTTAATTATATTATTAGTATTATGATCCAACTAATTATGTATTTCATGATCCTATATATTTGGACACTAGTGTTGTGCAGCAAGGGGATGTGCATTAATGGAAATTATGGATATTCTAGGAAGGTTGCAAAAAGTATGTATCATGTATTGATGCAAAATATAACATGAATTTATCCAAAATTTAATAGAATTGCCATAGGGTTATTAAACAACAATGGTTTTGTTATCAAACATCAAAATATGGACAAGATAAGAAATTTGAACTAGATATTATATGAATCCATCTGCACTGTTAAAATTTAGTGAATTGTGCAAATTTATTGTCAAAATTGTAATTTTTTATTGTCAGAGTGACACAACTAAAAATGACCAAATAAATGGCCAATTATTATGTGGTCATTTTTAGTTTAAATCTTATCCTGTGACGAAATCGGTCATTTTTCTTGATCATTTTTAGTTTAGTTCTCATCCCATGACCAAATTGGTCATTTTTAGTTAGTTCACTACAAATTTCTCGATTTTGGTCATTTATCCCTTGAAAAAACCATGTGACCAAATTTTTTGGTCGCTTGGTCACTTATCTCTCATTTTGTACTAGTGTGTACACCATTGATGAAAATGCACACACTTGTCGAGCTCTGTGTGCATATTCTAACTAGATATTTTTTTGAATAAATTTGTTAATGTTTTCTTTTTTTAATTAATTTTAAATTGCACTCATGTCTAAATTGTATAAAACATATGTCGTTTATTTCAGCTATAACTTTTGACTCTCTCACCTATTTTGGAAACAAAAAAGAACTTGCATAAGAATACAAAAATACGTACAAACTGAAAAAAAAATAACTCATTGATTATTTTAAGACCATGATAGTGTGGACCAACGCTCGACCATGTAATTTTAGGGATTTCACTTCCTTAACTCAAAAAAATCTAAAATCAACTTTTAAAATTTTGGAAAAAGAGCCCTACACAAGATTCACTTGTTACCTACGACTCTACATATTTCTTTTCACAAATTTTGACAATATACATACAAAAGAGGTGGAGCAACACAAACATATGGGTTATGTTTTAAACATGTCAATCCTAGAAGAACGGCATTTTGGGGTTGTTATTGTTACGGAGAGAAATTCCTATGGCTTGGGGTACCACAACAGACAGCTTGACTCCAAAAATAAATCTTTCCCAATATGCAATAGAAATAAAATGTCTAACACTAAAGGATCAGACCTCATACCTTATTCCGGATGGTTGAAGTAGATCCCAATTGAGCTTTCCAATATTCATCTTGAATTTCTATATTACTTCCTCAGCAACAAGTAAACAATACAAGCATTCTATATATCATGGTGTTAGATCTATTCTAGCATATATAATCAATAATGTAAAAGCATTTGACATAATCCCATGGATAACATATTCATTCAAATGCACATCATTGGATAGGAAAATATATTTCTATTAATATAAATCAGAGATTACAAGATACAACCTCTGACGACACGTCTACGAACCGGAGAAACTGAATCCCCCACTTGGGCCTCCACCACTTCAATCCTCCATCTCTCGATAGCAAGCACACAAGCAAAAGGAAATATTGGGAAGAAAACAAAAGTTCTCCAAGGGACAAAGGGATGCAGACTCAAGCATAAGTTCCGGAAACAATGGACTATAGTTTCGTTGCTCTCAGTTCTCTCTTATTCCTTTAATGTACCAAGGGGTTCCTTATATAGCTTTTCAAAGGGGTAATGAAAGGTCGAATCCGAGCAATCTCAAGGCATATGGAAGGCCAGGAGTCAAATGAGTCGGATCCATGTCAAGGAAAACTCCAAAAGGATTTGGATTTTGTATGCATTCTGATGTACGCATTTTTAGTGGTCAAACCCGTGTACGCGGTTATATGGCTCAAACCCACGTATGTACGCGATTATAAGGTTAAGATTCGTGTATAGCATTTTTCATGTGTTTTTAGGGATGATCAAGGAAACATCAAAGGACAAAAAGTAGTCCATAGGGTCTAAAGAGTCTGCAGCGGAACAGGGGAAGGCCATACAAAGTGTGATTCACCTAGAGTGGTGAAATCTGCTATAACAGATGCCCCCTAATGTGTGAGGTCAGAGGGGTTATACGATGGCCGAAATACATTATAAGTCCATCCCAGAAGTGGAGTGATGAAGAATCCCAAATGGAAGACCAGCCACCAAATCAGAATAGTACCATGATACAACTCTGCACATACATATAGTAGTCCCGGATACATAAGAGTACAATGGCCATGAATAGGCATGATACATGATATCACATATGTGGTCATCGCCACGTAAAATATACATAGATCAGAATCTCCATGATGAAGATATACAAAGGACCATGATCTCCAAAATGGCTGAAGATATACAATAGGTCAAGATCTCCATAGTGGCTAGAAATATCTGACATACACTGGAATCAAGTCATGAGAGCTGAAATCTCATGAACACTGGCACGATCAAGGAGGTAGCATATAAGAGATGCCACCAATCTGGAAGGTCTTCTACACAAACCGCTATGAGTACATGTCCTACTATGTGAATAGAGGTGTCGAGGTCGAACATAGTAGTCCATCGTCTGATTACCGGTCATTAATGTATACCGTTAACAGACGCGAGATCACCCACCGATAATGAAAATGGGAATCAAGGTACTAGAGTGAAAACTAACAAGTGTGAATAAATGTGTTGAGTTTGAACACTTGAAAGAATCCATCGATTAGTGGACATTGATGTATTCCCAAGAAACTGTCGATGGCGAGAGAACCTGCCACTGATGACTTCAAGTCTCAAGGTACTAAAAAATGACTCTAGACTCCAATCCCAGAATAAATTATTTGAAGTCGATGGGATGAAATCTGCTGGAAGGAGGGCATTAAGGCATCCCCCATCATCCAACATGAGGTACTCAGCAAAGCTGTATACTGTGGAAGGACTCGAACATAAAGTGCATGAACCAGTAACCGTATCGAGAATGGCCAACATGCAAAGTCAATATAACTGAGGAATGGCCGAATCAGGTTTCAACTTCCTTGGAACAAGAGCATAATGGCGTATGGTGACTGAATAAAGGTAGCATAGACTCGATATACAAACTGGGACTTCTCTGTGACACAGGAGGCATCAACAAAGGCTCCATAGGGACTGGAAGCTTAACCAGTCGATGGAGATAAACTCAGATAAACAAGTACAGCTCCTAACGTCAAAATATAACCCAACCAATGGATGTGATATACAGTGCTCTGTTTGAAGGCGACACGACCCGACAGCTGCCAAAGATAACATCTTTCCTTGTCTGGCTTTTTGGTTTTTTGATTTTTTTTTTGGACTGTTTCAGTTATTTCAAAAGCTTGAAAAAATAATAAACTAGCTTTATAGTTACAAACTAGAAGGAGACGAGTGTCATAAAGGAAAACAAACTAGTTCCAAGTAGTGGAACATACCTATGCTCAATGCAAGGATACATGTGTAGGATATCGACACTCGGGGGAAAATCCCCTCCCGGTAAAAAAGGGAATCAAGCTGCGAAGGATATAAAAATGGCTCTGCATGGCTAGACATGAGACAAGCTCGGGCTATATGGCTGAAATGCAATGCCAGGGGAGCCGGCATAAAGCTCAATAAGGCAGGAAAAGCTCATGATAATGCATCCACAACTTGACATAAGGGAGTCCTAAGGTAAATAGGCCAGCATAAGATCAGGAGGATTATGAGGCCCTTGGGAAATGTCATGGCAGTACTATACAACGGACTCCCATACCCTAAAGGAGAAGCAATCGGCATGGGAACCAAATGCAAATAAGGCGCTAAGTAGGGTACCCATGTAAGGTGAAGTTCTACCACTCATATCATGCCACTTCTAAAGCAGCAAGAAGGTTCCGTGACACAATAGAGTGGGTTCGTACCTAAGGACATGGTGATATGGTCATAAGGTCATGTAAAATGCAAACGGTGGTGAAACCTAACCTATATGCCAGTTTAGACATGCTACCTGAGATCGGCATGAACGGGACAATCCAACGGCTGAAACGACACTGAAAAAGGGCTTCTACAACACCAATTATGTCAAGAACGGTCCAAAATGGTTAGAAAATGTCGAACCTATAGGAAAGGGGGTAAAAATTTGAAAATATTTGAAAATTTGTCTATAAATAGTAAAAAATATAAATCATTTGAAACTTTTACCCATTTGAGCTCTGTCTTTCAACTGCAAATTCTAGGAGATCCATCCGGCGAAATTCACAACCGTTTCTTCCAGGTATTTACTCATACTCTCTACTTGCATTTTGACATAATTTTTATAGGTTTTCATGGTCAAATGAATATTTTAGGCCATCCTAAAGTATGCGCTGCGGCCCACGTGGATATCAAGGATTTTTCCGCGTATAGGGATGGATATACGCGGAAAAGGACCTCAAGCCCGCGTACATACGCGGTTGTTTTCAAAACAGTCGCATATGAGGCCACGCATAAGGTTTTCTAGTAAACTAATGGAAAAATTTTCAATTTCTTTTGCAGGATGGTGCTAGAGTGGAGAGAGCGTGAGCATGGTGAAGTAGAGGAAGCAGTAAGGGCCAACTTAATGGCTCCACAAGCTCTTCATGCATGCGGACTCTACAAGTTTTGGTGTCTTGGTGGTTTGAGGGACAAACCAAGACTACTACAGTTACTGGTAGACTACTGGGATTCAGACTCAGAGTCCTTACATATTGATGGGATGTCCCTCACTATAGAGGTGGAGGACATATACTTTATCGATGGTCTTTCTAGATGAGGGGAGGTGGTGAACCTTCGTTCCTGAGGTGGACCAGGGGGTGGCATGACTATCGATGAGTACATAGCCATGTACTATTTTCCAGACACTGAGAAGGTGGGGAGTCAATTCCCTACCAATTCTACACAGGTGTTGGGCCTAAAGGTCATATTACTGATGCTAGGCAGGATAGCAGGCTTAGCATCACTCCACCAGGCCTCGCGGCCTATGATGTTCTATGCAGTGGAGTGCATGAGACCCACAGTCTATGACTGGAGTATGAAACTACTAAGAAACATGAAACATCAGCTTAGTGAGTGTAAGGATGGTAGGGTACGGAACTTCGGGTTCAGCAGTATCTTGAGCACGTTTTTCTTCGAGAGTGTTCCAGGATTGAGCCCTAGAGTGGATGTTCCTCTCCACGAGGTTTGATATCTGGCCCAACGGCATTGGGCAGATGTGATGCACAGACTGGGGGGTGGTAGGGTGGCCAACCCATATCCAGCTGACTTCTTTCCATGGTGGCGACGACATATTGTTGCCATTGATGACTACCCCTATGGAGGGATAGATTTTCAAGGGGATCCGGACATGCCATTGCCACCAGGATCGGCATATGGCGATATAGGTAACAAATCTCGACCCTCACTCTTTTTAACAAAATTTTTGAGTTATTTAATTTTTTTGTATTTTCTTGATTATATGGAAGCAAAAAACATGTTTTTGCGTGACAATACATAGTGACATCTACCATTTGTGTGCAGATGTGGGACCATGGCGGCCAGAGGGCTTCTCACGTCATAGACGGAGGGGAAGAGGAGATGACATCACGGGTGTGGATGTGGAGCGAACGCACCAGAGCATTCATACCAACTTTGTGAGACTGACTCATAGAGTTCCCATGGCGCAAGTCGAGGACTTGCCTTAAGCTATGCAGCGGCAGGTGGTGGGTGTGCCACGTGCATGGGTGCGTTTATTTCAATAGCTAGCTAGAGCCATAGTGATGTTCCATGATCATAACCCTCCTCCTCCTCCACAGGATTAGACACCTGGGATTGTATACATTTTGTACTACCATGTACTATATGATGGTGGCTTAAAAAGCCCCAATTGTGTATCATGACACTATGTATTATCACATTTTTTATGTATATAAATTTTTTTATGGTGATCGGTTTATTTATATACATGTGTAAAAATGTGTTTGTGATTAATTTACTATGAATGAAACAAATGCCAATCTAAGACGTAGTTAGCATATGAGTCAACAACTTGACTATTATTTCTTGGAATGTGTATATATGTTATATGGTCAAATTTTCGTTCTAACAATCTCACACGTAAGAACCTTCTCAATAATGTCGGATGTCTAACATGGTACAAACCATTGAGTTGTGACACTACTAACTCCAAATCAAGACATACCTCAAGAGATAGAACGCCATGCGAAATGGCATCCCGTAGAAGCTCAATAACGGTGCTATATTCAGCAACATTGTTGGAAGATGGTCGTAGACATACACCTCCTGAAGACAGTACCTGACCCATAGGAGTATAAATCACCCAAGCAGTTGAGGCTGAGTGTTGAGTGTGACAGCTTGCACCATCCGTGAATCCCATGTAGGTGGAAGATTCCCTTGACATCTGCCAAAAGAAATAGAAACTAATCACAAACCCGATCACAATAAGAAAAAGACCTAAACTATGCAAAGTTGTACAATAATATACAACAAGCAGCCTTGGCTAAAGATCATGCATAGGATTTTTTGAGATAGAGCCCATTTCTAGGCTCTGCCAAAGCTGTTCCTTCGTAATCGACCAACTCGTAGGCACCCTTCTCTAACACATGCTTGACCACGTAAGGACCACACCACATAGGATTAAACTTCCCTGCCCCCAAGGGTTCTTTCGGTTGATCCCACAAAAGGACCAAGTATCCTTCACTAAACACTCTTGGACAGACAGATCTATCATACTGGACCTTAACACGATGCTTATTAACCTCTAGAGTCACCAAGGCATCCCAACGCTACTCATCCAGTTGCTCGAGGTGAACCAAACGCTCCTCCAAGGGTGAAGTGTCTGGTAAGAGTTCCACAGCTAACTTCAACGAAGGAATTTCGCATTCAACCGGCAATATCAACTCCAGTCCATGTACAAGCTAATATGGAGAAAAACCAGTGGCAGTATTAACCGCGGTACTATATGCCCACAAAGCAGGATATAACATAATGTGCCAATTGGTCTTGCTTTGTGCAATGGTTCGTTGGAGAATGGATTTGAGTGATTTATTCACTGCCTCAACCTGTCCATTCACTTGGGGGTAGTAAGAAGATGAATGTTCTTGCTTATACCCTAACTTGGATGCCAACTCTTACATCATACGATTATGAAAGTGCGAGCCATGGTCAGTGACAAGCTCTTTTGGAATCCTGAACCAAGTAATAATTTGGTTGAATACAAAGTGAGCGGCTGTCTCACCGTTGTATTTTACTATAGGCATAGCCTCATCCCATTTTGTGAAGTAATCAACAGCCACTATAATATGATGGTGCCCCCCAACCGAAGCTGGGTTTCAATCCATAAAATCGATCCCCCACTTAGTGAAGGGACTGGCGGTGATAATGGGATGTAATGGGGCAGGTTTCGAGCACATATTATGTGTGAACACCTAGCAAGGGTGGCACCTCTTGACCGCATCAACACAATCTTTAAAGATCGACAGCCAGAAATAACCTGCTCTCAAAATATTTTGAGTTGTAGAAAGCCCAGATAAATGACCACCACACGCCCCTCCATGGTAATCATTTAGCACAACCTCAGCCTCGTCATGAGTTAAACAATGTCGTAAAATCAAATCTACACCATGATAGTACAAAGTATTGTCCACTATAAGGTAGTTCTTATAGGCGTGACGTAATCGTCATCGTTCATCTCGCGAGAGGTGAGTAGGGGTCCTCTGTGTTTGCAGATATATTATGATATCCCCATACCATGGGTCCAACGTAGAGATTAAGAAGATATGTTCATCAACAAACATATCTTCACATACCAAATCCTTGGTCTCACTCGAAAAATCCGATATGAGTTCTACAAATACTAAAGACTTCTTCGATTTTGCCGAAACAAACTCGAGATCAAATTCTTGCAGAATGACAATCCATTTATTATACTTTCCCCCAATCATCCTTCATGTGAGGATGAACTGAAACGGATTGACATGGGCCACAACCAAGGTCTGGCGAAGGAGAATATAATGTCTCAAATGTTGAACTGCATGTACGGTAGCTAAAGCAAGATTCTCTAAATGAGAATAACAAATATATACATCAATAAGGTTTCGGCTCAGATAATATATGACATGCTCTTGGAGCTCCTCATCCTCCTGAGCCAATACCATACCAATTGTCTCTAAGGACGTGGCCACATATAATAAGAAATCACAGCTATAATCTGAAGGACTAATCACCAAGGCCGATGCTAGGGCTCGCTTAAGTGCATCGAAGGACTCTTGGGCTCGCTCATCCCAATAAAAGGGGGTGTCCTTCTTCAAGAGATGCATGAAGCCTCTAGTCAAATTGGAAAAGTTGACAAAAAATCTCCGTAAGAAGTTTTCCATGCCTTGCAAACACTGAAGATGACGAATATTCTTTGGGGGAGACAACTGAAGTATTGCCTCAACCTTCAAAGGGTCGACTATTATACCCTCTTTTGAAATGATGAATCCTAACAAACAACCTGACTTCACACAAAAGATGCACTTATTTGGATTTAATCTAACTGAATAGTGCCGGCATCTTTCGAATACCAATCTCAAGTGATAGGGATGATGCATTCTCATACGAGAATGAGCAGCGAGATCATCCAAAAATACTTCAATAATAGACTTGAGATCGTGGAAGATCAAGGTCATTGCCTGCTGAAATGTAGCTCCGACGTTTTTAAGGCCGAAAGGAATTTTCCGATATGCAAACGTTCCCCAAGGACAAATAAATGCAGTCTTATGTTGGTCCTTGGGTTTAATCTGTATCTGATTATACCCGGAAAAGTCGTCCATGAAGGAGAACACTTCGCTCCCCGCACACTCATCCAAAATCTGATCTATAAATGGTGTGGGGAAGTTATCCTTAGGACAGGCACGATTCAAATCGCAGAAATCAGTGCATATGCGGATCGCTCCCTGCTTCTTATCCACTGGAACAGGGTTTGAAACCCATTTCGTCAAGGGAATGGGATAGATGAAACCGGATTTCAACAGTTTCTCTATCTCTGCCTTAATGGCGGGTGCTTTCCTAGGATTCACGGCGCGTAAACGTTGTCGAACAGGATTAGCGTTGGGGTAAGTCTTAATCTCATGTTTGAAAATATAAGGGTCAATACCTGGCATCTCATCGTAAGACCAAGAAAAAATATTACGGAATTCCTTGAATAGCTCGGTATATTCCAGAATCTCAGCTTGGGAACATTCCGCCCCAATATAGACATTCTCTATTGTGCCAGGATTGTGAGAAATGTTGATAGGAATCATTAACGATATGTTCACCATGTTTGCATCAGCCATCAGACCAGGAGAGCTTAATGGAACCATAGGACTACCAAATTTCTGACTAAGAATCTCCCTGTAATCCTCATGCTCCAAACGGTCAAGCGCTGGAAGGAAGTACGATCTATGATGAAGTTCCTCCCATGGTGGCTCAACTCCCAACATAGCCTCAATAATCACTTCATTTGAAGGGAAAACCATATCAAGGCAGTCGTGGGCATGAGAAGACTGTACTGCCCATGCCGGCAGCACATAGGGGTCTGCCCCCTCTGTCCGCGAAGAGGAAGGATGAGGCTCTGCAACATTCTTGAGATTAGCTTGATTAGCTATCATGGCTGCAGGAAACGGCACTCTTGTCTCGACAGGCTCACTCGAAATACTTGGTGAAGGAAGAATCCAAGGATATTCCATATGAATTGTGCGAAAAGGCACCGATATCGTAGAATTCGAAGCCTCATCGAAACTAGATCCTATCATGAGGATCGGTGCAGGACAACTAAAGATTCCCATGAGGGATGGATACATGCCTACACCCACACTCCCAGTTGTCAGATGAGAGTGTTCAACGATCGGGATCGAAGCTCCCGAAGATGCAGTAACAGACGGATTCTTGAATGTCATCTGATCAATCATTACAATCTTCCCATTATGTGGAAAGCATACAACGTGAAACAAGGAAGAAGAAATGGCTTGCATACTGTACATCCAATTCCTACCCAACAGGAGATTATAGTCAAGGGGCGCATCAACCACCTCAACCTCTATCGCAATGGTCTTCCCCCCCAAATGGACTTAGGGAAGGAAGGATGATGTGCGGCCTAAAATATCTCCCATCGAAAGTAGTTAACATAGTGGCTGATTTAGACAGCTCAGAAGAACCAAGACCCTTCCAACAGGCCAAAGACATCACAGAAGCAGCAGCGCCCTCGTCAATCATAGTGCATTTGACGGTCATACCAAGACATTCTACGTATACCAAAAGAGACACATAGTAGGGCAAGCAAGGCTGATGTCTTGCAGTTTCAAATTTGATCATAGAGGAAGAATCATCATCGTTCACACCAAGGGTAGAAAGCAACGCCTTCCTTTGCGAAGGACAACTCTGAAGCACTTCCAATGCAGACGTCGTACAAGGAGTATGGCCCAAATCCTCGACAACTAAATAATTCTGGGTGGCTCGAGCATTTGGATTATGCCCTGAACGCTTAAGGACTCCCTTAGGAATGCGAGGTGCAGCCTCAGGTTTATCCTCAGGTTTCTCAATGCACAAAGGGGTTCCTGGTGGATCAGGTTCTTTTCCTAGGCTAGGTTGTGACGAACTATAGTCTTTCACACGAGTCACAACCTTGGCAGCACGGACCATGTTAATGCACCCATGACCACTACCCTCTGGTGGATCATCATTACTAGACTGGTCATGGGACTTCGAGTTCATATTCTGGTTATGCGGTAAAGGGTTCGTTAGCATAGCTGGGCCTTGTGCTAAGAATATCGAAGCTTCATCAATCCGAGGGCACAAGTAAGTGAGGTGATCTTCCTTACAAAGCTTGCAAGGGAATTTAACCTTACGTTTCACTTGCTTGCCCCCCTAGCATTTCTACCATTCTTGTCATTATTTTGAGCATTCTCATTCTTATTCCCACCCTTTCGATTATTATTTTTACCCTTTCTTCTATTCCATCCGGGCTGCTAGTTACCCTTCTGGTCCGACGACTGCAGAGAATGTACATTCGCCGTTTGGGCGGGTTGAGACGAAGCTGAAGCTTGTCCCAAGGCATATTGGTTGATTGACAATTTACTAGCTTGTTTTGCAACCGAATCCGCAAGTTTCGTACTTGCACAACCCACAATGCCATTGGCATGTGGTCCAGGTTTGACTTTGGGATCGAAACTAGAACAAGGAGTGTTGGGAATAATCTCATACAACAAATTAGACTGAGCATAGATCAAGTCCAGTTCCTGCGCCCTAAAGATCGCTTGTTCCTCATTCTGCACTCCGGATGTGGAAACATCCTTTGCTATATACGGCAATAACAACTTGAGGAACCACTTGAGAAGGAATTTCGGTAGTATAAAGGCTTTAATTAATCTCTTTCGTCTACGCCACTCCTAAATATGATCAGAAATATGGGTGGCTTTATCTTGCCGAAATGTTGACAAGAGTTCAGTACCAACGTCATAGCACACTGGTAGCTGGAAGTGATTAAGAAAAGTCATTGCAAGGTCGTTGAACAAAGTAAAAAGCGCCCCTAGGTAACTCTATATACCATTTCGCAGTAGGCCCTGTGAGGGTGCATTGAAATAGTCGCAAATGGACTGAGTCCTGATGTAACAAATTCGAAGAGCCCCAAAGGTGAAACGTAGTAACGTGTTCGCTCAGATCCTCTCCCGATTTTCCTTCGAACTTAGGTATGTCCGAAGGAAGCTTGGTAGGGACAGCCGGCCAAGCCGGGTCGTGAGCCACAGGATCGTTTGTAAGTCTCGATAAGTCAGGAAGTTTAAGCATCACAAGGAAAGGGATCCTAGGATGATGAGGTCAATGGACCACTCCCTGGTTCATATAGGGTTGATTAGCACCATGGCCTTGACCATAGTGTCCTCCTCCTGTCTGACCCGTATAGGGTGGCGTGAAAGTACCATAATATGGTGGACCTTGGCTAGTAGGAGCTACAAATCCATAATGAGGAGAGTAAGCAGGTTGTTGATACCCTCCTCCATAAGGTGAAGAAACTTGTCCATACTGCATCCCATGATAAGGTCCATAGGTCATCGCATGCGATGCCCCATGAGACACTCCGTAGGTAGGAAGATACGCTCCGGAAGTAGGGATATATGCCCCAAATGTAGCAAGGTGACCTCTAGAAGCATGAACATAGCCTCTCGACGCAGAAGGAGGTATGTGAACTTGATACACAATCGGCCTAGTAACTGCAGTACGGACCTGACTCGTAGCCATATATCGGCTCGAAGGACCATGTGAATAAGGTGGAGGATGCAGATTTGAAGAACTAGGGGTTGAGGATGAAGGAATCTAAGTAATAAGATATGTATTACCTCCTATCATCACTCGTCTCGAATCTAGTATCCTAATCGGATCACTAACCCTAGACCTAGGAGGGAGGAATGATGTAGCTTCCACCACTGGGACGGAAGGTGCAATGTAACTAGTGCTCCCAAACCTCTCTGCATGGTAAGGAATGAGAGTGCCCCCATGCATAGTGCTAGGCTCAAAATTTTATTCGACATGAAATGTCAAATAATGCATAGGAAAACCAGACGTAGCATAACTACCGTAGCTAGTAGTGGCAGGTTCAAAATGAGTCTCGGCGTCCTCCAGCATGCCATACCAGTAACGTGTCAATGGGGAATCCGACCTAGTGTGAGTAGGTCTATCATGCATTGCTCCTATCTCAGAAATCATAGGACCTAACTCAGCTAAGTTGGGTGACGGATCATAAGTAGGTGTAAATTCTCCATCGTCTACACGAATGGGAGGAGGTGGTTCAGGAATACGTTCTGAAGAATCTCCCATGGTGTGTGAATCAATGTGTGACATAGTCCACCCATACTGTCTAGGTCTCTCCCCCAAAGGAGGAGGAGAAGTAGAAGGAAGAAGTCCTGCTAAACGATAAGAACAGCATGGAACCGCAGTCGAATCCACAATGACTCAAAAAATAGCAAAGACTCTATATTTACGTAAACTCTAGGCCAACTAGCATGCGCAGAGCAATCACTAATAAAATCTAAATCCAAATGAAAGAAAACAAGGGCTGGATAAGTGAGCTCCCAAATGAAGCAGGTATGTCTCTCCTAGGAGAGGCTTGAGACTCCCATACACAACAAGCAGAGGTACATAACCAGTTATTGTGGCCCTCAGCTTCAACGTGTAAATCGACTGTGCTGTCCAACCCCAACCTAACCGGGACACCTACAGAATAACCTCTACAAGTACCCCCTTGATATCCTAGGTAAGGTCACTAAGGTCACCTCAATATACTCAATGCTCAGGCGGACAGTCGTAGGCGGGATTGACCGTATGGGCAGGGTATCAAATCCCAAAACTCTCGAAAGAGCCCCCAAATACGAATACAATCCTGGAAATATCTGTGGTGCTACTCAGTTATGACTAGGGGTCATTCCAATCAATAACCATTCACACTGCCTCGTGCTTAACTCCCTTTTGAGAGGAGGATCCTGAGAACATTGGTTATGCCAAGGATTTCACACACTCACCTGGATAGACACCTAGATGTTGTTGTTTAGTGATCTTGGAGAATTAAATTACAATGAACTATTCCAAGATCCTAAAACCTAAGCTTGTTGGTGCACCCTAGAAAAGAAAAGAGTGTAATTCATTTTATTTAGCGTTGATTTTAGTTGGATTTATTACTCAAAAATAGGATATGGTCGTGCAACTAGTGGTGTTATGACGCAACATGAAGTAAAATGCACACCTAACAATCAATGCAAATGCATTGTGTCCATGAAAATAGGGTATGCTACTACGTGAAATGCACAATTCTTCTTCAAATGATGAATGCAAATTTCCTATATGAAGTCCTAACTATTACTCCAAAGCAAATCTATCTAATGCAAGTACAATGCAAAGTGCAAAATGCAATGCATGATGATAAGCAAATGGTTTTGGATTTTTTGAAAATAAAAGAAATACAAAAAGCAAAAGAATGATTCTACGACCCCTAGAATCTGCAAGCACATGCAAACAACACTCCAGCAAAGCACTAAGGTAAAATAACTCTAATGCACTGATCTCAAACAAAAAATCAAAAATGCCATGACAAGAACTTTCCTAAAAAAAAAAATTAGGCTAAAAAAAAAATGTTCCTGGTCAGGAACAGAGGTCAAAACAAACTCAGGTAGTGCCAAAGGAGACTCAGCAAATAACAGAATTCACCCAGCAACCAATTATCTTCCACAAAAAGTCAAAAACAAAGGCATATGCGACTATTTGCAGTAAACCCGCATGTATACGCGGAAATATCAGAGGAAACCGCGTGTATACGTGACTGTAATTCAAAAACCCGCATATAGGAAGAAAATATGCAAAAAATAAAGGCAAACAAGTAGACTGAGACAAACTTTACATCAATCAGACTCTACCAGGAATACATGCCCCCAGACCCGACACAGAAACAAGAGAGAAAGAGCAATTCAAATACATTGAATGCCAAGAAAACAACCCCCAAAGGACAACTACTAGGAACTCCCCAGCGGAGTCACTAATTCTGTTACGGAGAGAAATTCCTATGGCTTGGGGTACCACAACAGACAGCTTGACTACAGAAATGAATCTTTCCCAATATGCAATATAAATAAAATGTCTAACACTAAAGGATCAGACCTCGTACCTTATTCCGGACAGTTGAAGTAGATCCCCATTGAGCTTTCCAATCTTCAGCTTGAATTGCTATATTACTTCCTCAACAACAAGTTAACAATACAAGCATTCTATATATCATGGTGTTATATCTATTCTAGCATATATAATCAATAATTTAAAATCATTTGACATAATCCCATGGATAACATATTCATTCAAATACACATCATTGGACAGGAAAAGATATTTCTATTAATGTAAATCAAAGATTACAAGATACAACCTCTGACGGCACGTCTACGAACCGGAGAAACTGAATCCCCCACTTGGGCCTCCACCACTTCAATCCTACATCTCTCAATAGCAAGCTCACAAGCAAAAGGCAAGCTTGGGAAGAACACAAAAGTGCTCCAAGGTACAAAGGGATGCAGACTCAAGCATAAGTTCTAGCAACAATGGACTATAGTTTCGTTGCTCTCAGTTCTCTCTTATGCCTTCAATGTACCAAGGGGTTCCTTATATATCTTTTCAAAGGGGTAATGAAAGGTCGAATCTAAGCAATATCAAGGCATATGGAAGGCCAGGAGTCAAATGAGTTGGATCCATGTCAAGGAAAACTCCAAAAGGATTTGGATTATTTACACATCCCAATGTACACGGTTATATGGCTCAAACCCATGTATGTACGTGCTTATAAGTTAAAATTCGTGTATATCATTTTTCATGT
>LPNX010452109.1:204599-216001 GCA_001517045.1 Pseudotsuga menziesii
ATGTTGTAAGAAGTTTGGTAGATGCATTTAGTAATATTGGAAAGAAAAATCGTTCAAAGGATCGCAATGCAGCTCGCCATGTGTTGTCACAATCAATCGTGAACAAAAGCACCAGGGTCCTTCGCCTTCTTAATCCTACATCCAAACTTGTAGGATTGGATATCAAAGCACTCTGTAGGTATTGTTCTAGAAGAGAACAGCTTGAATCTGGTGAAACAGATGTCTAGTCCTTTGTTGGCAGGTTTCCATGCTCTGATATGAATCTCAATGATGCAGTAAAGGGACTGGTGCAAGAGTTTTGGCGTGACAATAGTAGACCTTCATCCAACCAAAAAGATGTACTAAAATTGAGAATGGGTTCAAGGGACCGTGAGCCCCACATTAAACATTTTCTTGACATGAAACAAACAGAATTATATGAGAGGTTTAGGCATGAACATAATGAACTTAACTTGGGCCAAAGATCCTTCGAGAAATGCAAACCATGGTATGTTAAAATAAACACAAATCGTAACACATGTTGTTGTTGATATCACATTGAGTACGGCTATTATTATGATACATATATACATATATTGTATGTTTTGCATAACACTCTTGTGCAGGAATGCTCAACTACATTGCCACTGACATCATCTAGAGAGTTTATCCATAGCATCTTGTGTAGAAGGACAGAAGGTTGCACATTTTATCAAAGGCCTTGCATAGATGGGACATGCCCAAGGTGTGGTGGAATGGCATTTTTGGACAAATGCATACATGTCACCGATGAGCATGAACTTGGTAGACATGAAGTGAACTTGCAGTCATTCAAATATGTCATGTATGATATCGGTGGAGGGAATGAAAGGAAAAAAATACAATTGGTCACCTCTCAGGTTAGCAATGAGTTCCTGAATAGTATTTTTTCCTATTGATATCTATTGCTACTTCATATATGTAACAACCTATTGATCTGTACATCTTTATTGTTGATCTACCAGGTACTGGTATGCAACTTCATGGACAAATTCTTTGAAAAGACACAACAATATGTAAATCATGTACATGTGGCTCGTTGGCAAGATGAGTAGTTTAGAGCGTGCATGGATACATTTCCTATTGGAACTATATTATTAGTGGTCGATTTTGCAGAAAACTACACTCTTCAACCACAAAATAAGATTTAGAGTCAATATTATCACTCAGATCAGGTCAGCATAATGGTCCATATCACCTATAGACATGGGCAGATAGTACTGAAGAGAACAGGGTTATATTGAAGGAGTATCACTTTTACATAAGTGATGATAGGTGTCATGACTTGGCTTTTGTACAACATAGCTTTCAATTGTTCTACAAACACTTGGAGGATAACAATATACAGATGGAACAACATTGGATTTGGTCTGATGGTTGTACGGGGCAATTTAAAAATTCTCCTATCTTCCAATGGCTGTGTATTCTCCACAAGAGGCACAAGGTGCCACATATTTGGAACTATTTTGAGACCGGACACGGAAAAGGGGAACATGATGGAGCAAGTGCATGCATCAAGACTGCATTATGTAGGAAAGAGATGAAATTCACAACTATTTTGCTCACTCGAGATGCAAAGACCATTGTTGCATGGTGTTCTTCAGTGATGGGGCATGGATCTAGAAGGAAAGAAGACCAATCATCTCAAAAAGAACATGTACATAGATATTTTTGGGAGGTGGTCGATGTAGATCGATCACACCTATATGAGTGCAAGACTGTCCAAAGAACTCATGCATTCCATTCAGTTAGGACATCAGATAATGCTATAGTTGAAATGTGGACAAGAAAACTCTCTTGTTTTTGTTATCCATGTAGCAGTGGTGAATGGGACAATTGTGAATCCACAGATTGGGTTGACAGCTGGGATCGTGTATCACTCCACATTGGCCAACAAATAACTTCATAGTTATCCCAGTTGGAGGAAGGCCAGTCGAGTATTTCACATGACTATGACCACATTTTAGATCTCATACAACCAGGTTCGACTATTATGTTGATCACTTTGAAATGTTTGACGACTAGTTGTGTTTAGTTAGTTGATTCCTAGGTCTGCACTTTATTTTATGCAGGGCACATATACATAGTGGTTTCCTCAAGAGACAATGAATGGCACACTGACTACTAGCTGGCACGTTGCTTGGATGGGAAGCAGACCCTCATTGTATCATTAAGCGACTCCGAGGGCAATGATTTTCCAATTGGGTCAATGGTTATCAAAGGGGAATATTTGACACAGGTTTCCCACGCATGAAATAAAAAAGGTTATGTATTTGAAGATTATAGAACAAATCAAATTGTATACCATTATACAAACTTAGTTATTGGCACAAAGCTCCAGCTGCAAACAATGCCAAACAAGAACTCATCAAAGTCATGATACTTGTTGCCTTACTCCAAGCATGAGAGGCTAAAGGATACTGTTGCTATTAGAGGTGATCCCGATGGTCTAGTCGAATGACCACATGTAGCTAGTCAGGTATGTGGTAGTCAGATATTTTGGTTTCATGGTCTCATTGATTATTTGCAATTTGATACATTGAGTGCTTGATATATTGATAAATTCAATAGACTTCTATAATGGATTTGTTGTATTATATTGATACTTACATGATGCATGCCTTATAGCCCAAGACCATTTTCTACCACTCTATTTGGGATATGTCTATTGCATTTTCCTTAAATCTCGAATTTGATCCTATCAGTACATCTCCTTGAATCTGATAATTATCTCCTTCACTCCGATAATTTGTTTCTCCCGAGTAGGGATTCAACAGGTGTCCTTGAAAGCTTATAGAAGGTGGGATTCAATGGGTGATAGAATAATGGCCATTGCTCGGATCGACAAACCATCGGCTCTGTTGGATTCAGGACATCGGGATAGTGCTAGGGAGGCCCTCTAATATGGTTCCATGGATAAGAGACCATTTTTTTGGTCAATTTTTGAAACCATCGTTTTGCTCAATAAGTGAATGTGAAATATTTGCACATGGGGGTCAAATTCGCATATTAATCAACTGTGAATGTGTGGCTAGAATTCCCACATAATACATACCTAAACACGCTTGCACGAACCACCTTAAGCCATTTTTTATGCACAGTTTCATTCTATGCCCCGGGTAGGGATTCAACAGGTGTCCTTGAAAGCCTGTAGGAGGTGGGATTCAACGTGCCATAGAATCATGAATATTGCTCCAATCAACAAACCGTCAGCTCCGTTGGATTCAGGACATCGAGATAGTGCTAGGGTGGCCCTCTAATTTGGTTCCATGGACAAGAGACCATTTTTTTGGTCAATTTTGGAAACTAGGGTTTTGCTCAGTAAGTGAATGTAAAATATTTGCACATGGGGGTCAAATTTGCATATTTCTCGACCGTGAAGGTGTGGCTAGCGTTCCCACATAACACATGCCTAAACACACTTGCACGAACCACTGAAATCCCATTTTGATGCATGGTTTACATTCTATGCCCCGGGTATGGATTCAACAAGTGTTCCTAAAAGGCTGTAGGAGGTGGGATTCAACATGCCATAGAATCATGACCGTTGCTTGGATCGACAAACCGTCGGCTCCGTTGGATTCAAGACATCGAGATAGTTCTAGGTTGGTCCTCTAATCTAGTTCAATGGACAAGAGACCATTTTTTTGTCAATTTTGGAAACTAGGGTTTTGCTCAGTAAGTGAATGCACATGGGGGTCAAATTTGCATATTGCTCGACTATAAAGGTGTGGCTAGTGTTTCCACATAACACATGCCTAAACATGCTTGCACAAACCACTAAAAGCCATTTTTTATGCACGGTTTTCATTCTATGCCCCGGGTAGGGATTCAATAGGTGTCCCTGAAAAGTTGTAGGAGGTGGGATTCAACATGCCATAGAATCATGGTCGTTGCTCGGATCGACGAACCGTCAGCTTTGTTGGATTCAGGACATTGGGATAGTGCTAGGGTGACCCTCTAATATAGTTCCATGGATAAGAGACCATTTTTTTGGTCAATTTTGGAAACTATGGTTTTGCTCCGTAAGTGAATGTAAGATATTTGCACATGGGGGTCAAATTCGCATATTGCTCGACCATGAAGGTGTGGCTTGCATTCCCACATAACACATGCCTAAACACACTTGCACAAACCATCAAAATCCCTTTTTGATGCACGATTTCCATTCTATGCCTCGGGTACGGATTCAACAGCTGTCCCTGAAAGCCTGTAGGAGGTGGGATTCAACGTTCCATAGAATCATGACCGTTTCTTGGATCGACAAACAGTTAGCTTAGTTGGATTCAAGACATCGAGATAGTGCTAGGGTGGCCCTCTAATCTAGGTCCATAGACATGGGATCATTTTTTCGGTCAATTTTGGAAACTAGCGTTTTGCTCAGTAAGTGAATGTCCAATTTCTGCACATAGGGGTTGGCTTTGCAAATTCCTTAACCGTGAACATGTGGCTAGTGTTCCCACATGGAACCAGCCTAAACATTCTTGCACAACCCACCGAAATCCCTTTTTGATGCACGGTTTCCACTCTATGCCCCGGTTAGGGATTCAACACGTGTCCCTAAAAGCCTGTAGGAGGTGGGATTCAACCTTTCATAGATTGATGACCATTGTTCAGATTGTTGAACCATCAGCTCCATTGGATTTAGTACATCGGGATAGTGCTAGAGTGGCCCTCTACTCTGGGTCCATGGACAAGGGATTATTTTTTTTGTTAATTTTGGAAACTAGGGTTTTGCTCAGTAAGTGAATGTGAAATTTTTACACATAAAGGTCAGCTTGAAGGAGATTGTAGATCTTCCCCTCATTCAAGAGTTGTGAGCATTTGTATGATGAAATGCAGGAGGAGTCAATGCCATTACACCAGTAACCATGTAATGGAACATGTTTATGTTTAGAAATAAGTGGCCATTCTATTACGCCATTATTACAAAATATATATATCTTCACACTACGAATGCTTCAAATAATACTCCATAAACATGAATTTATAAAACAAGATTCAAATTAGTACTTCTCTAATCAATTTAAACTATAATAAAATCACACATAGCTTTCATCTCTTTCAAAGTTGTTACTCGAGTCCATTCATCAAATTCCATGTACATTAACAAAATGATAAAATAATGTGCAGGACATACATAATGTGCAAGATATAGTCATAACCATTATTTTGAATCAACCTTATAATACTCGGATAGTTTTAGGTTTGATGTGTATCCCATGTATTCGTTAGATGAAAGACATCATGCCAAACAATAATTTTATTTATGTAGACCACACTGGTGCATCACTTAGGTGTGTCAACTTCGTGCATCCTTTAAACTTTGTTAGGTTGTTATGTGGGTAAGGTTATTTTGTATTCCACCAAGTTGGATCAGTTGCTTAGTTGTGTTGGGTGCTTATGTGTATTAAGTATGTTCCATCTTTGTGAATACAATTTGACATTGCTAATATAACATTGTATATGCAATTGGATCATGGTAAAAAACAATTAAAATGTACATTTTTGTCATTACGTAATATTGTAATTGTGCATTGTTCTCAAAATTTATAACTCATATCTCCATGCAATCATAAAATCTATAAAAAATTGGGAACATTACACATAGAAACATTCTTCGCCACACGTGTATAATCACACTTAAAATACTGAACCATGAATATCTCAAGAGCCTTGATATGAAATATTTTTTATATCATGAAAGTTATAATACAAAAGTAGAAGGCCTATCTATGGCCTGTCAATGTACATGTATCAAAAACATATTTGATGTACACGTGCAAACGAAAGTACATCTGTCCTAGACCGTGCCCCTATACTCTAACTCCGGATTGTACATAAAAATACACATTTGTTCTGGACTAACACATAAAAAATATAACTTTCTCTTGTTTTTCCTGGACCTTGATGCTTTTCGGCTCTGTCTACAACCACTGTGCATCTCTGGCGACTGCAAATCAATGACAATATTTCTTGATTAGGTAACTGAACTAGTACTGTCCATCAATAACAAAGTTTGAAAATTTAAAATATGACTCAATTGTAAAGAAAAAAAAGACTCACTACATCCGTCGAGGGTATAGGTGCGTCTGGTGTCGAGGGTATAGGTGCCTCTTCTATCCTCTACCTTGGAGAAAGCCTATATGCTATGCTTCTCTGCGAATAAAAAAAAATATGTCGATTATCTCAAGAATTATCAACATGTACATGAATGAGAAAATACTAATCAATTATGTAAAAAATGAACATCTCACCAAAAAAACCATTTCTAGGGGGTTACGCTAGGACTCTTCAGTAGTAAGAGGAGCTGTAGGTTGAACATCAACCTCAGTTGCGTGCACTAATGGACCAAGGTGTGGCTACATTCACCAAATGATTAAATAGTTAGACATTGTGCATGTCCATAAACAATACAAATGAAATGTGCAATTACAAATATTCAAGTAGGTGTACCTCAGTGTGACTTATCCCTATTGTAGATGCGGAATTGACCGCGGCATCAACAATCCCACTAAGGTCTGGCATGGATGACTCTACATCTTGATGCTGTAAACATGCGAAAATAACATTAAGAAAAAGCACTTGTGAAGTGAATTCATAGCTAACCAACAACTTCCATTGGAAGTGTGTACATTACTGTGGGATGAGTATGTTGATCCTCATGCACACCTGTCCTGGTCAAGGAAGAGGTTCATCTGGTGCAAACAACCCCCTTATCTATGTTTGGACTATGGGGAGATCCAAACCAAAGAGACAGTGCAGGGATCTGCGATGACATCTGCATTCATAAAGTGTTACCATAGTTAGACATGGATTTGAATGGATGGAATAGAATGTACTGAAAAAATAAAATGTTGTAATATACTTACCCCTTCCTGGGACATATCTCCACCATGGGAGTGACTGCTTCCATCAATTTCTTGCCCCTCTTCAGATGCTAATAGCATCTGCAAGTTTAAAAATTATAAACATTAGCGATCTATAAAGGAGTGTACAGTAAGAAATTTAAATAATTTGAACAAGATTCAGTCATAACCCATGTACTTACATTCTTCAAGTAATCGTAAATTCCACCTTGGACTATGTCGTTGATATCAACGTCTCTAGCATCACGTTCTAAGTGAGGTTCCTACAACTTCAAAAAATGTAAATATTAGACAATTTAATAAATTAATCAAGACTAACACATGCATTAACAAAATTATATGTAATAACAAAATGACAAGTGTTTAAATATTACCTCAATGGTGGTTCTTTGGCCCTCGGGTACAACCACACCGGGTGTAGTACCACCTCCATGAGAGGCATCAATCTCCTGCAAGAGTAAATATTGCATATATTACGAATCTTTTAATATGTTACATATAGTATGGAAAAATTAAAAATTGAACAATAACAAAGTTTTAAAACAATGTCCTTACCTCACCACCAGTCATCGTAGTGGTACCATGTCTTGGTCCAAGACCATAACAGGGTCCCCCACATGATGTGCAGACATGTGGCTCGCTCTGAGGCACATGGGATGTCAGTCTATCCCCACCAATAGATGTCCCTCCACCACTAGAAGCTGGTGGTTGTACACTAGCAGAGGAAGAGGATGCTCTCTGGTCAATAGTGGTCATGTGTCAAGAGACCATCTCAGCTAGAGTAAAAAATGCCTCATGTGTCTAGGAAACCATGTCATGTGTTGGAGGGATGTCTGCCCTCGATAGTTGGGCATGGGGTGCAGGTATCTATGGATTTCCATCTCTATGCCTCACATGGGGTCAGTGTTGGGGCATCCCCCTACCAACTCCCTGGAAGCCCAACATGTCAAAATAGTTGACATGTTTCCCCATCACAAACTCTGCATACAATTTTTGAAGGAAGTACATCGGTACTTCCCTATTGTTATGAGGGGGAATACCAAAAACCATGTACCACCTATCCATCCAATTGTCTCTGATGGGTGGAAAGGTGCACCACTCAATAGAAATATGTGGCCTATTGATCTTCGGAATGTCATCCATCCTAGGCAGTCTAAACAATGAATAGATGTGTTGTTTTGTTATTTTGAGCTTTTTTACGTCGTTGTAACTTAACCCATCAGCATATTGTTGTCTTTTCCTCTCCCTGTAAGATGCAATGCTATACAAAGCATCATTCGATCTTGCGATCGTATCAACAAATAGACAACAAATAATCTGACAAGGAGCAGTGGAGCTCATCTCCACCCCTCCAAGTAGAACCAGTCTCTCTCAAATGGGCAATAAACCCCAGTATCTTTGCATGGTTATCCATAGTAGCAACTGCAATCATAAATAAAAATAAAATATCATTAGAAATATAAAAACATGATATAATGACATATCTAAGCACTGAAAACTGTATAACTAATGACATATAAACTAAATCTATCATGTAAATTTAAAAATTCATCTTGAATTTTACAGTAAAGAATAAACATTTAACTTTTTTTCATTTCATATTTATGTCCTAAATTCAAGTATTAATTCCAATTTTTAAGTATGCATGTGTACATAAAGTGTCTTGAGTGCATATGTTGATTGCAAATCTCTTCTAGCTTATTTTAAGGCTTGGATTATGAAATTTCGTCGAAATTTTGAGGTGTTGACTATTGCCTTTGCAGGACCAGCTCCCAGATTATGGGTAGAGGCAACAAATAGACCCGAGAATAGGCGACATAATGTGTTGTTGATGAACAAAATCCCAGTATAGGCAACGATTTTGTTAGATATGTAATTATTTGTTGTAGTGTGATATTTTTTGGACTCCAAAGTCTATTTAGCATATCTTTATGGATTTTATGGTTGCAAGGGTTCCAATGGATTATATCGTGTATGATAGTATGTGATTGGCATGTTTAATCAAATACATCAACCTACCTATGTATCTTAACGTTCATAGAGTCTATTGTTGAACTTTGTTGTCTTGACCTTAACCAAAAAGTACCCTTCGTTCAAGACGAAATATTTGTTAAAAGCATGGGAAGATTCTATACCTTATTTTAACACTTGGATTGGGAAGTTTTATCAAAAATATAAGGTGTTTATTGATGTTCTTGGAAGAACAACTTCAAGAAGTCTCATCAAAATTATAAGGTGTTTATTGATGTTCCATGAAGAGAAACTTCGATATTTCAGATAGAGGCAAGGGATTTACCATGTTTGTTTATGTATTTTAGGGGAATATATGAATTCCACTTGATTTTCTTTTAGTTGCATGCAAGCTTGCAACATAATTGACAAACTTTGCATATTTGTTGATTTTGGTTTGGATTCACAATAGTGAAGTTTGTTTGTTTTTTATGAGTTAATTGGGGTTTTGGTTTACATTGGGCATGTAAATTACTTATGCAAACTTGCAATGTGCTTGACAAACTTTGCATATTTGTGGATTTTGGTATGGATTCACAAGGATCCTTCTGAATATGTATATGGAAATAGTGAAATTCATTTGTTTTTTGAGTTAATTGGGGTTTTGGTTTCCATTGGGCATGGGAATTTTGGGTATGAATTTTGGTAAATAATCAAAATTATTTACCTGCGCGCAGGTTGTTGCCGAAAGGGCCAACACAGTGGGTCTTTTGTTGGTGCGACGAGAAAAGCATTAACCCGGGTCTGCCCAAGTGCAAACAAATTGGTTCCGTTGCCGGTTGAACTCAGTAACTGCTCGAGGGGGTTACCTGGTACCACAAGGGCTCTGTTCTGCGGGCCCTTGATGAAGGCCATCAGTTATTGGTTCGCTAAGATCTGGTTGCACCGAGCTTGCTATTGATACAAGTACTTCTTTTCGTGACGTGGAACGACAGTCTTGCTACGATATCTGTGGTAAGTTTTGAATTTATTTGGTTTAAGCGTTAAAATATTATTGGTATATTCCTGTTGCATCTGATTATTAGTTTAGTCGTACTAACATATGGTTGCAAGTGCCACTCTCTCGGACGAGCAACGCGGGTTGCTGCGAAACGGGAAAAGGTATAAGCCGACTGTTAGCCCCTCTCCCGTACGTCAGCTCACCGTGCCCACCCTTGTACAGCCTGAAGATCCAGACCCCGCAAGCCACCCTGAGAGTGAAAACCCGCCAGCTACCCCGCAACGCCGGCCCGCGACCCCCGACTTTCCGCCGCAATCTGCGAGTCAACCAGGTTCGAGTATTCCGGCCACAGGCCAGCCTACCTGCGCAAAACCCCCCCCTTCTACCGCCAGTCCCCTTCCCCGAACCGCCCGCAACTCCATGGCTCACCTTGTTGATGATATTAAACTTCCCATTTTTAAAGGCACGGGCTCCGAAGACCCAGATCAGTTCTGGTTCCTCTGTGACGCCGTATGGGCCGCGAAGAAAATTACCGATCCGGATGTGCGCACCGCGCAGCTCATTACATCTTTTCGGGATAGGGCTCTAACTTGGTTCATGAAATTTTCTAGCAACAAGAGCCCTACATTAGATGCAATCAAGGCGGCCCTAATCAAAGAATTTAAGAAACCTAGATCGGAGTCGCAGAGCATCACCGAACTCAAAGAGATTCAACAGCGGCGTGGCGAATCAGTCTGGGAGTTTGATCAGAGATTCAAAGTTCTATTGGACCAGGTCAGTTTCACCATCAGTCCTGCGCAGCACAAGGAATGGTTTATTGCTGCATTGTTACCACATATCAGAATGCCACTCATGCAACAGAAAGTTGCTGACCAGCCCGAGGCCCTAGAAATTGCCATGAAACTAGAGACTGCCCCTGTCGGAGATGACTCTGGGATTGCTCAAATCCAAGCGCAGTTAGCTGCGATGGCACTGGAACTCCGCGAAATGAAAAAGGGAAAGTCGGACGGCGACACCGGGTGGTGTGCGCAATGTCGGACCGAAGGACATGATAAGGAACGGTGCCCTCTAATAGATAAGTACCTGCAGACCGGTGCGCCGAACCCCTTTCCGCCACAGGTCCTTTATTGCGAGCTTTGCAGAATGACCGACCAGCATCGACCTGAGCAATGTTATCTGCTGCAGAAGTATGCACAGGGACCTGCGAACCCCTACTGTAAATTTTGCAAATCTATTGGACATAAGGAAGAGGAGTGCCGCACCTATGATGCCTACAGGGTGCACACGGAAGGCCCACCTAACAACAATTATGGCTACCAGGGCGGTGCTCCTGGCCGAGGTCCCCCTGGAGGGCGTGGCGGCATGACTGGGCAAGGCCGCAACCAAATAGTGTGTTATAATTGTAACCAAGCCGGGCATTTGGCTCGCGACTGTCGGAACCCAACTATGACGTGTCGGTATTGCCACGCCGTTGATCATGTGATCGAACAGTGCCCTCAGCTGATCGCTAAAATTCAGGCCCGACCGACTATCCCTACTCCCAACCTTCAGATGATTTCTGTCGA
>LPNX010452165.1:0-39952 GCA_001517045.1 Pseudotsuga menziesii
AGGAGGGGAGTTATAGGTAGGGAGAGGAGGAGGGGGATTAGTAATAATTGGGGGGGAAAGGGGGATTTTTAGTGGTATGGGGTGACCTGTGGATGTGTAATGTGGGTGTATGTGAGAGAGAGAGAGGGGGGGTTGGGGAATAGATAGGGGGTTGGGGGCTAAGTGTAGTTGGATGAGTTGGGGAGTGAGAGAGAGGTGTTAAGTGTTAGCAGTGGGAGAGAGAGGTATTAAGTGTTAGGAGTGGGAGAGAGGTAATAGGGGGGTGTGTGTGTGAGAGATAGGAAGAGAGAGAGAGAGAGAGAGAGAGAGAAAGAGAGAGAGAGAGAGGAAGGGACATTTAGGGGTTTTTTTGGGCATTAACTAATTAGAGATAGAACAATACGGGGGTGTTTAAGAGATAGAGGTAGAGAGAAATGGTTAGGGGTTTACAGCTAGGGGGAGGGGACATACAGGTGTTAGTGGTAAGGGGAGATATAAGTGTGTGTGTGTGTGTTTGAGAGAGAGAGAGAGAGAGAGAGAGAGAGAGAGAATGAATGGGGCAGTGGTGTGTTAGGGAGAGGGTGAAAACACAAAGTTGGGAAAAAATTTCGTGACAATTCACTTTTTTTTTGTTATAATTTCAAGTTTATCGGTCAAGAAAAAGGTCAACATATTTTTTCGACTAAGAGTTGTAATATTTTGCAAACAAAAAATTAACCATGGTTAAAAATTTCTAGTCTAAGAGTTCTTCCATAGTTAGATAATTTTTCAGTCAAGAATATTAAACTTTCTCATCTGAGAGTATAACCATATTTTTTATATTAAACTCTCGGATAAGTTTCTTAGTTGAGAGTTTAGATTCATTTTAAACTATCAGCCAAGAAATGTTTAACTATATAAACACAAAACCTTCCCCTCCCACAACTAAGTTTTTCATGGTTCTCATTTCCAGGCGCAGTCCAACCCATTGAATTAACTATGCTCTGGTCAACCATGTAACCTTTTAATCTAAATCTGGATCACAACATGGGATAAGCCACCGCATCTTGAGCATGGGATAATCAAGCCCTATTGTAGTCCGTTTCTTGCTCGAAATTATGAGGGGAAGGGGTTAACCACACAGGGGAAGGCCTTACCTAGATAATAGGCTCAATTAGGACTGGGAATTGGAGAACTATAGTTCCACCTTGATCCAATCAGCAGTTGGCAGGTTGTCAAGATTCGACAAATTCTAGCATTTCAACTGCTCTTCCTGCCTCGACGGGTCCATCTCGAGAGGTTTGCCTCTATAGTTTTGCTTCGACAGATTCACCTAGACAAGTTCTCCTCGACATGTTTGCCTCGATAGGTCCTCGTCGATGATTGAACTTCTGAACCGTTATAACTTCTTTGTAACTAAACATAACAGGTAGTCACCCAAGCATCTCAGCATCCTATATAAGCATGTACACTAATGTAATATACATATTTTTTATTCCTCCATCTTTCATGGAGAAGAAGTAATAAATTGGTTCAAATTCTTGCTTATTGTCTGTTCGTATAATTTCTGTCGACCTAAGTGTATTTCCTGATTTGTTGGTTCTTTTCATATGCTTCCTCCATAATAGAGCTTGATTCATTTAGTTGACTGTTGTCCCCAGCATGCACTTGGGCATGACCTAGATCACTAGTATCAGAGCAAGATCTTATCCAGAACTTAAGTTACATAAGCAATTCTATCGAAGTTATTTAACTTATGCATGTTCAAACATGCTCGCAAACTCAGAAACATAAGCAGACACTTCCTTCGACTTCAAAAAAGATTGCCGAAGAAGCAGATAATAGACATGCAACTGAGGAGACAGAGCAACTCATAGAAAAATCACTGGCTCACCAGCGGACCAAAATGTTCACCCAAATCAGTGAGATTCTCATGAGGTTCAATTTGAACTCTGGGGAATCCTCGATGTGACCTCAATTTGATAAAATCATCCCCTTCAAAGTACAAATGAATCTAGGAATACCGAACCTTAAAGGAAATATTGATGCGGAATCCGTCAACAATTGGGTACATCAACTGGAATATTACTACGTGGTGAATCAACTCTTCGAAGTGGAAATATCACCATTGTGTCCTTGAAGATGTCAACTATGTACAGTGTTGGTGGGAGAATATATTGAAAAAAATGGAAAAAGAAGATGACCCCATAAACAGATGGGTAAAATTTGTCGAATATGCCTGAAAGGAGTTCTACCCCCCCAAGTATATTAAACAACAGTATAAGAAGTGGTGGCAGTTAAGGAAATGGAAAGACCAGTCTGTATAGAGTTACACTAATGAGTTCTATCGACTCATGGCTAGACTTAGCATCCAAGAAGAAGATAAATTTCTTGTCCTAAAGTACATCTGTGGTTTATCCCCGTACATTCAGCAAGATATGGAGTTTTTGACTGTCAGCACACTTATGGATGTATTTCATTATGCCAGCAAGCTTGAAGCTAAACAGAAAGGAAAATCACATTTCATGAACAAGCCAACTGGTCGAACATCTGACAAGAAGTCACCAGCCGACTCTGACAAGTTCAAGAACCCTTCTCAGCTGACACTATCAAATCCTGATCATCAAAATAATAAATTTCATAAATACAAGAGGGATCACAACAAACAAGCTCCTATCGGGAAATGGTGTGATTATCACCGTTCAACATGGCATGATATGTCAAAATGCAAAGTTGAGAAGATATTTTTTGAAAAATTGTCGACATCCAACTTGTCTGATAGAACCTTGGTAGAATGTGATCCGGATGCATCAACCCTCTTGGATTCGAACTCAACCACTCCAACATCCTTAACCATCTTCGATGAGGAGGAACAAGAACGCCTATTCCATACACTGATATGGGTTCATAAAAATCCATTACATCTAATTGTGGATAATGGTAGCAAAAAAACCTTCGTTTCTGAAGATCTTATGAGAAATTAGGTCTTGTCACCACCCCACATCGTCAGCCTTACAATATTAGTTGGATGAAGGATGGACCAGAACTAAGGATCACACAACCATGCAAACTCACCTACTTCATTAATCCTTTTGAAGATGAAGTACTATGTGGTGTGACACCGCTTCCATAGTCGACCTCTGAAGGTGATTGTCAAAAATCTGGAATCAATGGTATGGCATACCAGAGTGACAACCCACATCAACAGTTTCTTTGATATCTTCCAAACAAATGAAGAAGTTTATCAATCATGCTTAAAAGTTCTCATTAATCATGATAAAGCCTCAACGTTGTAGGAAGACTCCAGCAACGAGTCGACTCACTGACCAATGAAACTCTCAACAACAACAACAGATGGACAACATTCTTGAGGAATACCAAAACATATTTCAAGAACCATACAGAGTACCTCTGCATTGTAAGGTAAAAAACTCCATTAAAATTGTTCTCGGTTCTTCATTACCTAACGCATTTGTTTACAGAAGATCCATTCTCAAAAATGAAGAGATTTGTAGGAAAATCCAATATTTGATCAACAAGGATCATATCCGCCCCAGCTCCTCTCCTTGTGGAAGTCCAGTCATCCTAGTTCCAAAGAAATATGGGACTTGGCACATGTGCATCGACTATAAGGCTCCCAACAAAAATTCAGTGAAGAATAGATACCCTCTTCCATGGATTGATGAAATCATCGACAATCTAAAATCTACTAAGTTCTTTACAAAACTCAACCTCAAATCGGGATACAACCATATTCTAATCGAGTCCACTAATGTATGGAAAACGACTTTAAAAACCAAGGAAGGATTGTTTGAATGGTTAGTCATGCCTTTTGGCTTAACTAATGCACTTGCAACCTTCATGAGATATATGGATGACCATCTATGACCTTTGATCAGTAAATGTGTCATTTTCTATCTCGACAATATCTTGATTTTCAGTCGATCATGGGAAGAAAAGGTCAAACGCCTTTGACAAGTTGTTGACACTCTCCAGTAACATCGACTATATCTGAACATGGACAAATTATCATTTGCGATGACCAACATAAAATATTTGTGGTATGTAATTGACTCTACAGGCATTCATGTCGACCCAAAAAAAGTACAGATCCTCAAAGATTGGCCCATTCCTCAAAACATTCATGAACTAAGAATTTTTCTTGGTTTGATGAATTTTTATCAACGATTCATACTTGACTTCAGTCACATCGCATGGCCTTTGAATCAGTTGATGAAAGGAGATGGGAAAATTTCCTTCAAATGGACACCAACACAACAACAAGATTTTGAACAAATCAAAAACAAGATTTGTACTACACCAGTACTTTTGTTACTTGATTTGCATCATCCCTTCGAGATTGAGACAGATGCATCAAACTATGCTCTCAGCGCAGTGATCACTCAGTCAAGTCACCCAATCACATTTCATTCTGAGACATCTAGTGACACTATTAGAAGGTACTTGATGTATGAAAAATAATTGTACACCATTGTGAAATCTCTTAAGTAATGGAGACACTACATTATTGGCAAGGAAACGCTCATCCTCACTGACCATAAACCTTTGCAATTTGCTTCGTCCTAGTCAAAACTATAGACAACTTGACAAATCAAGTGGATTAATTACCTGCAACAATTTTAGTTGGTTATTAAGTATCAAAAAGGCAAAGCCAATGCCGCAGTCGATTGTCTCAGCGGACCACCCATTACTCTGTTGTCTACAATGATGAGTATGTAGGGTTATGACACCACTACTTTACCACAATTGTATTTGGCAGAATATGACTTCTATACAATATATTGACAGCTTCAGAACAACAAGTTGTCTACTATCGATTAATTCCTGAAGGACAGCTTTCTGTACAAGCTTGGACAGCTTTGTGTACGGACTGGTGAGCATCGGCAGAATCTCATGTGGGACACGCACTATATCAATATTGCAGGAAATTTTGGAGGTGAAAAAACACTTGTTATTCTCCAAAAGTATTTTAACTATCCTTCACTTAAATCTGACGTTCACAAGTATATTTGATTGTGCATGGTTTGTGTCTTTCCTAAACCGCCAAATCGATGACAAGGACTGTACACGCCCCTTCTAGTTCCTAGTTGACCGTGGTAATCTATTTCTATGGACTACTTGACAGGATATCCTACTACCAAACATCATCATGACATGATATTAGTAGTAGTCGACAGATTTTCCAAGATGGCTATACTCATACCATGCAAGAAGATGATGACATCACAACAAACTCCTCATCTCTTCTTTGAACATGTGTGGAAACATTATGGCTTCCCGACGACCATTTTTTCCAACAGAGATGTTATATTTGTTAGCACCTTTTGGAAAACTCTTTGGCAACACCTCGACATGAGACTTTCTTTGTCGACATCCTTCCATCCATAGATAAATGGACATATAGAAGTTCGATTTGGCACTTGTAATTTGACTGGATATAAACAAATTCCATGTAACATGGATTCTTCTTTTTTTTCACTGTATATAGTTATAGACCCATATCTATCATGAAGAAACCCAACTGGATAATAACCGACTTCCCATATTGTAACGTAATAATTTAACTAAAAATCAATTGGGATGAATGGGAAAATTACTTGAAAATCATTGAGAATGCAAAGGGTAATAAATTTAATAGGATGTTATTTGAAGGAATTGATGTGGGTTTTACCTATAAGTCAAACAAGATGTTAAAAAATGTGGGGAGTTGAAAATAACAACACCCAGGTGGGGGTTGAGGTATTCCTTTGGTCCTGTCCATTTTAGGTTATTCTTTCCTGGATTCTGAATCTAATCTTTATCGATGCTTTTGATATATTATATAAGCCCCCATATTTCTGCAGTTATTAAGGGATTTCACAATGATTTCCAATCCTGGAGGACCATATGACTGCGGTGATGATGATCAATGAGATCCAACCAAACCCAACTCAGATTTTAGCCCTCCGATGGTAATGGAGGGGCGTGATTGATTGTAGCTACCAATAGATGAGGATATTGTTTGCTTATTAGTAACAACTATTATATGAGGGAGGAAATCTTATACTGTTATCTTGTATGGTTCAGTAGGATGCAATTTCAGTTGATCATTCCATGAATAATCATTGTACTCATGTCTTTAAGAAATAATTAACTAGTTTTTTTTCTTATATGGCCCTCTATTAAGTAATCATCCAACTATTGCACTTTTGTATGCATGTTTCTATATCCATAAACACATAGGTCATATTCCTAATGCCCAGTAATATCAAGGCCTGTGTGGAGAGTTTGTTTATTACCCCTTTTTCAACTTTTTCTATCTTATTGCTAAGGTGTGCCTATTTTTGTGTGTTATCAAGGTACTTGGTGACTTTCTTTTGCAAAGCATCAAAATCTAGGTAAAATTGGCGGTGGACTCTAAATGATGGAAAAAAATTGAGTATATATCCTCAGACTATGTTTTTAAGCTCCTTCAAGGTTTTTACCTTTGTATATTTATTCAAGGATTATTCATGCTTTTTCTTCCATGTTTTTATTACTTCTTTTAACCCCACAAATTGTTTGTTTTCCATGTGCCACTTTTTCTCCACCTCATCCAATTTTGGACCTAATTATGGATTTTTTTTCTTTATCTTTTTATCCAAGCATTCTACTATGACCACTATCATAAAACTTTTATCTTCTTTTTCTTTCCATTCAACCACATCCATCATCAATTGATCAATTTGTTGGTGCATTTTTTACATTGATTCTGCAGATGGGGGTGAATGCCTAGCTAAGATGGTTAGTTCTCTCTCTTTGTGGGTCCCAATGATCACCTATTTTAGGGAAGTAGTTGATGCATTTGCATGTTCCAACTTGAATATGACATTATCTATATTTCCTTTAACAACATCAAAATCAATAATTATATTTTCTATCACTTGGTTTTGTGTTGGAAAGGAAACATTCTCCCTTCTCCAAAAATTCAATTCATCGGCTATTTTCTTCCTTTATTCTAACATATATTAGGTAACTGGAAAAGGACAGTTCATTTTAAAAATATCAAGTTCCTCTATTCTCTCATCCTTTTATGGTGGGAGAGAAAATATGTCAGCTAAATCTTGTTTCCACTTGCCAACATAAGTCAAAATACCCTACAAATTATCTTTCTCTACTCTAAGGATTTCACTCTGTAATTCACAAATTGATTCCTTATGTTGAGGGAATATAAATTCTTCTTATAACTTTCATTGGATGAATCATCTTTGAGGAATTTATCATAAACTATGTTGCCTCACCATTGGGCCATTAAGACACCATCCTGAAGTGGGATTCAATTTCTCTTAAAGGTGACTTAAACATATATCTAGCCATGTGATTTCATATCCCCATAGATATTTTGATCCAAAGGATCTAGAGTGGTGAACATAAATTTCCATGTTTTAGTTTTATACCTAGGTACCTTCCTCGTTTATGCCTAGGTGTCAAGTTTGTCATTTGAGGTGATTGGACCTGGGTTTTACATTATTATTCCATTATCCTCATTTAATATCTCCAATAGGTCATAGCTCTCAAGGGGATAAATGAAATTATCCCATGACTTCTGATGCCCTATTTATTCATAAGAACTTGCAACATGCATAGTGGTCACTTCTTCATAAGATGCACCAGATAAAATGTTAAACAATTTAGAAGGAGAGGGAGAGGGTAGAGTATAAGGTGAGGAAAATCCTATTTTTGGGTATTGGTTGGCTCAAGAACTTCTTTCTATCCACTTTTTTATGGCTATTTACTTGGAGATTCCACCATGCCCCTCTTTTGCTCAAGTTGTTCCTAGCTCCTCTTCTTCTGCCTTTCTTTTTTCATCACATTTTAGTGGATTAAATATGTCACTTAAGGAATCATTGTATTCAACAATTCCTATTCAATCAATTATTTTTTGTTGTAATAGTGGTGCTTCTTCCTCCTCATGAACCATGTACACCAAAAAATCTTCTCTTTCCTATATTTTTTGTCCAATTGTTTAATTTTCCCTACAGGTTGTAAGAACTAAGGTCCCATATTATAAACCAAGGGGAAAATTGTATTGTACTTATTAGTTTCTAGATGAGACTTGAGATGGAGGAGGAACGCCTTGAATTATTGGACCAAATTGTTGAGAGATAAGGGATATGAGGTGAAGGTTGAGAGAATGTCATTCTTTCTGACTAGGGGTGTACTTGGCTCTACTCCCAAACCTATTCTATTTGGAATTTCAACCAATTTGATTATTTCCTTGATCTCTTAGCCTCCTTTTCCTATCCTTCCTTCCCATAACCTCATATATTGCATGATGAGGATGGCCTTTGTATAGGGAAATCACTCTTGTGACTAGAGGGAAAAAATTTCTTTAATAGGTACATATATTCCTTGTCCATCCTTCTCTACCAACTCTTTCATTGACATAGTTTACCATTTTTCATCTCTAATCTTATCCTTATCTTCAATCTTCATCATCATGGGTATCATCATACATTTTTCAAAAATATTCATCTTGAAGGATAGCCTCATTCTCCACCAAGCCCCTCTTTTGTTCTTATTGAATCTTTTTTGGTGGAGATTAGCATACCTTAGGTCTGAGGGGATTTAAATGTTATGTATTCTTTCGTAACTATACCTCCTAGTGGCTTGTATAAAGTGTAATATGGTGGTGAATCAAGTTTTTTTTGTTCTATATTTGGGAATACTTGAGACACGACCTGTAATGGATCATATTTGACCTTTATAATGGCTCGACCTCCTCATATGTGTCTTTATTAGCCATCCTTTCAATTTCAGGTCTGGAGTCATGACCCTGGGGTATTGGTTGGTTTCTACCCTTCTCAACCCACTGTAAGAAGTGTGGGTCGTATAGTTTGGGCCAATGGGAGGTTAATTTGTTTCAGGGACTCAAGTGAATCCATGATGCATCTTTTATCATTTGTAACATACCCTCCCAAGGACATAGGAAAATGTTAGATTTTTATCATTTAAACAATATGATATTAGGATCTTATCTGAGAGAATAACATTCATAGAAATCAATCACAAAAGATAATAGACACAAATATTTTTCCTTGGGGAAACCATAAAGGAGAAAACACCGCAACTTCCTTAGAGATAGAATGAGCACCAATGGAAGTAGTAAAACCCAAAGACAGATGATCTCCAACAACTTTTCTCTCTCTCACTCATGCGATCTCCTCTTCTCTCACATATACGCTATATCTGGGTGAGTGTGTGTCTCAAATAGAGAGGCTCACTCTCTATTTATACTACTTTCTGACTTGACAATTACTTATCAGGGCCGACTTCTCTAGGAGAGTCTAATAACCCTAGTGCCCCTCAACTGTGGGGACTTTTCCCCTGACTTACAATGGAGGGTTAATCTCTATGAATTTACATGACTTGATTACATTAATTATTCTCTTGATAGGAACATCGGGGACCAATGAAATACAATATATAAAATATACAAGTGGATACATTCCGAAATTACAAATACATCAGCACTCCCTCTTAACTAGGAAGGTATTGTCTGGACACAATTAATCAGCACAAGTCTTCATCACGGGTTCATTCATCAAAGATGGATCATCATCAAAGCTGAATCATCATTGGATCATCATCACTAGATCATCATCAATTATGGATCATCATTTCTTCCACTATCTTGAGAAAATGGTGCTATCTCTCAATTCGTCTCGTCACAGGAAGTTCTACAGAGCCAGCCCTTTTTCATGTTGTTTGTAGGCCTATCCTCCATGTAGGTATTCATCAAAAAATACAGCCCTTTTTCATGCTGGATGTACTGCCTTTCTCTTGCAAGGACTTATCCTACAGAGCCAGTCCTTTTTCATATTGGATGCAACACCTTGCCTCTCACAAGTATTTCCACTATAGAGCCAGCCCTTTTTCGTTCTGGATGTACCTCTATAGATCCAACCCTTTTTCATGTTGGATGTACCTCTACAGAGCCAACCATTTTTCATGTTGGATGTACCTCTACAGAGCCATCCATTTTTCATGTTGGATGTAGTTCTATAGATCAAGCCCTTTTTCATGTTGGATGTACCTCTCCAGAGCCAACCCTTTTTAATGTTGGATGTAGTTCTACATAGCCATCCCTTTTTCATGTTGGATGTAAGCATTTCCCTCTGCAAGGTCTTCCTCTACATAGCTAGCCCTTTTTCATTCTGGATGTAGTTCTACAGAACCAGCCCTTTTTCATGCTGGATGTAGGCCTTTCCCTCTACAAGGTCTTCCTCTATAGAGCCATTGCTTTTCCATGCTAGTTGTAGTTCTACAGAGCCAGGCCCTTTTCATGCTGGATGTATTTCTATAGATCCAACCCTTTTTCATGATGGCTGTAGGTATAAGCACTTATATCTTACCATGGGAGGAACCAATCATGCCACCATGTCAAAAAGGCACAACACTTGCATATGACCATGGGAGGAACCAATCCTACCACCATGTCAGAAAGGAACAACACTTAATTTTGACCATAGGAGGAACAATCCTACCACCATGTCAGAAAATCTCATGGACTCATTAGTTCCCCTTGGAAGGAACCTCGATCTGGAGAACACCAAGCTTCGCCCTGAAGTACTCAAACTTCGCTATGTCTAATGGCTTGGTCAACACATCAACTATCTGTTCGTCCATTACAACATATAGGAGCTTCACTTATCCTCTCTACACCATATCCCTAATATAGTGATACTTTATCTTGATATGCTTCGACTTGTCATGGAACACCAGGTTCTTTGAAAAATTCACACAACTCTCGTTGTCGTAATATATACAAGTAGCATCCAACTCGAGATTAAACAAATCAGACAGTAGCTTCCTCAGCCACATTGCCTCACAACTAGCTGAACAAGATGCGACATACTCTGCTTCGGCTATACTCAGTGCCACGTAGGACTGATTCTTACTAAACCAAGAGATCACACCTGATCCCATACTGAAGCAACACCTTGAAGTGCTCTTCCTATCAATGGCACTACCTACCCAATCCAAATCGACATAACCCTCCAGGTTAATCTTGTAATTTGCATCATACTTGAGCCCATAATCAATTGTACCCTTCAGGTACCTCAGAATATGATTTGTAGCAATCAGGAGATCATGTCTCAGATCTATCAGAAATTGGCTCAATGTGTTCACAGCAAAGTAAATATCTGGTCTTGTGTTTGTTAGGTACATCAAAGACCCAATCATCTCATGATACATCGTAGAATCAACTGAATCTGATGAAGCATCACTCAATAGCTTCAGGTTTGGTGCCATAGGTGTGGTCATGGCCTTGTAGTCCATCATCTTGAACCTCTTCAGGATATCTACTACATACTTCCCTTGTCCCATGGAGATTCCATCTACACTCTCCCACACCTCCATGCCTAGAAAGTAGTGCATCATACCCAAGTATTTCATCTTGAACTCCGCAGTAAGATTCCTCTTCATGTCAGCAATCAACCCATCCTCACCTGTTACAAACAGGTCATCTACATACAGTAGGAGTATCATTGGGTTCCCTTCTTCAAACTTGTAGTAAAGGTTGGAATCCATTTTACTCTTGGTAAATCCCAAACTAGTCAGGAATATGTCAATCCTACCGTACCATGTCCTGGGTGCCTGTTTCAAACCGTATAGGACTTTCTTCAATTTACACACATGAGTTTCCCTATCATGTGTCTCAAAAATGAGTGGCCGATCCACATACACTTCCTCTTGTACTACACCATTCAATAAAGTAGTCTTAACATCTATTTGGTGTATCTTCCATTTCATTACTGCAACCAGAGAAAGTACTGATCTGATGGAATTGTATCTGGCTACAGGCGCAAAAGTTTCTTCATAATTTATCCCTTCTAGGATAGGAGAAGCCACGAGCCACAAATATTGCTTTGTATTTTTCTATTTTGCCATCTGCAGCATGCTTGATCTTATAGATCCACTTGGAAGTCACAATAGACTTCCCCTCTAGTCTTCAAACAACATCCCAGACATCATTCTTCATGAATAACTGGTACTCCTCGATCATAGAATCCTTCCATTCTTTCTTCTCTGTCGCGCTTCTTCATAGTTGGAAGGTTCTTTATCAATCATGTCACATAATAGGGCTACATAGTCATAGTAGGACCTAGTTCTTTTCCTTTCTCTGTTCATTTCTTCTAAAGCCCCATATCTTTCTGCACCTTGGATAGCTTCTCGTACCCATACAAGTTTCCTCTTGTAAGGATTCTTCACCTAGGGTGGATCTACATGTTCCTGGGGTTCTTCTATTTCTCGATCTTGTTCTTGAGTTGCATCATTCACAGTTGTATCTTGAATCTTGGGTGCTTTTGCTTCTTTAGGGTCTTCAACAGGTCTCTTTCTGGATTTGTTGCAAGCTTAGTCTTCATCAAATGTTATGTCTCTACTAATATCGATCTTCTTGAGTCTTGGGAAGTATATTTTGTAAGTGTTTGAGTTTTCACTATATCCCACAAATATACCCTTCTTTCTTGAAGGATATAATTTTGTCCTCTTTTCTTTCAGAATGTGTATGTACACTGGACAACCAAATATTTTGAGATGAATGACTTTTGGTTTCTTTCCGGAGAAGACTTATTCAAGTTTCTTGTTCTCAAGTACTCTATGTGGAGTACGGTTCTGTACATACACAGCTGTCCTAGTAGCTTCTTCCCATAGATGCATGGGAAGATCTTGATCATAAATCATTTCCCTTGCAACTTCCATAATCGTTCTATTCTTCCTTTTTGTAACCCCATTTTTTTGTGGATCATATGGAGTGTTCAAATCCCTCTTAACCCCTGAATCTCTGCATAATTCTTTGAATTCATTTGATGTGAATTCTTAGCCATTGTATTATCGAAAGGTCTTGTTTTTCTAAGTTTGTGTGGTTCTTGATCAAGGATTTTAACTCTTTGAACTTACTGAATACTTCATCTTTTTTTTTCAAGAAGTATACCCATGTCTTCCTAGAAAAATAATCAATGAAAGAAACATAGTTTACATACCCACTCAATGAATTGGATGACATCGAACCACATAGATCGGAGTGGATGATTTCCAAGATTCCTTTTGCCTTTCTCTCGCTACTTGGAAATGTCTTCTTTGTGTTCTTTCCTTTTGCACATCCTTTGCAAACACCTTCATGTTTTGCATGTATTTATAGAAGTCCTTCAACAACTTTGCTTGCAAGTGGTAGTGCCCTATAGTGCACATGTGCAAGCCTTCTATGCCAAAGTTCATTTGGCTCTACTAAGTCATGGACCAAAGCTTTTTCTGGTTGGCCCTTTAATTTGTATAATCCTCCCTCTTCCTATCCAATCACAACTGCATCATCTATAGTATTTCCCTTTGGCCACATAAGAACCTATAGCCATCTACAAATGCAACCCTCATGCCTTTTGCATCTAATGCAGAGATGGAGAGAAGGTTCTTCTTTAGTCTCGGTACAAACAAGACATCCTTCATCTTCATAGACTTTCCAGAGTATAGCTTATAGGAGGATTCACCACTACCTTTTATGGGATACTGGTAGTCATCCCCAAGTTTCATTTTGTGGGGTGACTCATGTTCGAATAATTTCACAAAGCATTCTTTGAATCCTGTCATATGCTTTGAAAACCCACTATCTATGAGCCAATCATTGCTTCCATGTGTGACAATTCCCGTGAGGGAATACATCAAAACATATTCTTCATCAATAGAATAATCTTCTTCTTTGAATCTCTTTCTTGGAGGTTCATCATCCTCTGCAGTGTGAGCATGGTGTCTTATTTTGTAGTTATTCTTCTTTTGAGAGCCACCTTTGTTTGTGGGACAGTCTCTGGAGATGTGTCATTTCTCATCACATGTATAGCATCAGATACTAGATAGATATCTTCTATGGTTATTCTAGTGTGAGTGCTTACCTCTGTGATGATGATAGTCCCTTCTATTTTTCTTGGTATGTATTGTCAGAGCTTGATCTTCATTTCCCATCTTTTCTTCTCAAGCTACTATTCGAGCTTCTTCTTGTGATAATTCCTCCCATGGTCTACTGAAGGTGATTAGCTTTCTTCCAGCACAAATCCCTTGAATGAAGGAGTCCCATTACCTAGGGAGACCATTCAAAGTGGTCATCACAATTTCTGCATCCTCTACCTCTTCATCTACTGCTTCAAGTTGTTCTTTGATTTGAGAGACCCTTGTAAAGTATGACTGTATGGTCTCTGCATTCTGGATCTTCACATTCTTCAATTGATTTCTCAAAGTCATCTTTTGATTTATGTTCTTCCCTTCAAATAGCTTGGTCAAGGAATCAAATATCTCTTTAGGCGTATTTAGAGAGGACACTTGTGGTATGAGTTGATCCTTGATTGAATCAGCAATAATCCTCTTGGCCTTGACCAAGTTCTTCTTGTGTAAGGCCTTAGCCTCATCTCCCTCTAGAACTGGAACCTTTTCATTGATGTAGTAGTCCAATTCATTTTCTTCAAGAACTAGTGAGATCCTATACTTCCATGCTCGAAAGTTATCAGCTCCCTCAAGCTTGGTGTGATGAGACATATTTAAAGAGAACCTCTAATGGAAATATAAAATATTTAGATCTTACCAATTTGAGAAGTTGAAATTGGATTTGGAGTTGGCCTTCTACGGTGTCGGTTTTCTGGTTCCGGGGTAAATTAGGGTTTGACTTTCCTAGAGTTCTACTCAACCAAAAACTTAGATCTTGGTCTCTAAATTTTGATTTTGATGAGGAGAGAAATCCTATGATGGGCTCACTCAAAAATTCTTTTTTTGTGAAAATCCCTAATTTCCCACAGTAGTGACAAGTCAAAAACTGAAAATGTTCATAATGAGATTCTGCTTCGACAGAAATATGTGCCCTTTAATGGAAAGTCAGCCTATCCTCCTTTTGTTGATGGATTGTATAGAGAGACCCAAAAATTAAGAATCCCTAGCTTCTACAGCTGCACAGTTCTTCTTCTCAGGTTAGCTCTGATACCATGTTAGATTTTTATCATTTAGACAATATGATATTAGGATCTTATCTAAGAGAATAACATGCATAGCAATAAATCAAAAGAGACAATAGACACAAATATTTTTCCTCGGGGAAACCATAAAGGAGAAAACCCCGCAACTTCCTCAGAGATAGAATGAGCACCAATGGAAGCAGTAAAACCCAAAGACAAAAATATGATCTCCAAGATTTTTTCTCTCTCTCACTTGTGCGAGCTCCTCTTCTCTCACCTATGCATTATAGCTAGGTGAATGTGTGTCTCAAATAGAGAGGCTCACTCTCTATTTATACTAGTTTTTGACTTGACAATTACTTACTAAGTCTGACTTCTCTAGGAGAGTCTAATAACCTTAGTACCCCTCAACTGTGGGGACTTTGCCCCCGACTTACAAAGGAGGGTTAATCTCTATGACTTTACATGAATTGATTACATTAATGATTCTCCCGATAGGAACTTCGGGGAGCAATGAAATACAATATATAAAATATACAAGTGAATACATTCCAAAGTTACAAAAACATCAAGAGAAAATTCAACTTGGTCTTCTTCTTGGTCCCAATAAAATGGATTCCATCCATTTCTACCATCTCACTAATGTATTATAATACAAACACCCTAAGTGTAAGTATCTTAGGAAATATGTGGGGTGTTGAATATTTCCCATACAACCTAATTGTTATGAAATAGGCCTGGCTTGGATTCATCATTCAATCCCCTACCATCGCTGCAGGGCATGCATTGTATTCCAAATTTTTGTTTACTGATAGTTTTTATGAAAGATAACCATAACTATCTCTACTATAGAAAACAGTATTGCATTTTTAAATGTTTGAACTCCAATCCAAACAAAATTATTAATAAATTCAAGGTAAGAATTGCATGGTTAAGGAGATTTGAGTTTAATGTAAGAAGTGTATGGTTAAAGAGATTTGAGTAGCTAAGTGATTTAAACTTCAGATAAAAGGGGAGGCTCTCTAATTTTGTTGTTTCTATTTAATAAAAGTGCATATTGATTGGAGTAGAGTGGGTTGATAAAAGAAAATTAATTGACACACTTATCATATTTTGGTGACAGACCATCATTATGTAGAAATATGTTGATATCTCATCTTTTGGGTTGATTATGAAGACTGCTTTGTCTAATCAATATGGTCAAGTGTATGGTTAGGATATTCCCAATCATTGTAGTCCCTAAGTAACAGACCGCTCAAGTCCAAAACTCAAGTAACAGTCTGCTCCAACAGTTAACAATCTACTAATGCTCAGAACATGCATGCAAAGAGCTTAGTCAAAAATTCAAGTATGCCAAGTAATAGTCTTATCCTTAGTTAATAGTTGTAATGCCTCATAAATGCACTTGTGAACATGTAAGGCATATGTGAAACTCCATGATAGTGAGGTTTACTAGTAGCAAAAATTATGTGGGCATGCTAGTCGTAGAAATAATATAACAAGAACGAGAACAAATCACAAGCTATGGTGATTGTACCATCACTGCTAGACAAAGACATGTGATGCATTCAGGTATATTAGATTGTTAATCTGAAATATATGTATCTTGTTCGACATGTTTTGACATGCTTTTAATGTGATAATTTCTCATCATGCATAGGTTCACAATGTTAAATTTGGTAAATTTAAATTTGACATGTTTTTAAATCCGTGGAAAATTCTTATCATGCATAGCTTCAAGGTGATGCAAACTTTCCTACTATGCAGCGACACTCCCTCAGGTCATCGTCAAGTAAATTCAATTGGTATTCAATTCATGCTCAAGTCTATATAAACATAAATCTTCTTTTACAAATATTTCTAAGATGTTGTTGTGCACATGTGGCGGCTCTCACCATGACAAACATCTGTCTAAGGGGTCTGCAGGGGCCCGCGGACAACCACAGAGGACACACTTAGTGTCTTATTCCTCAAATATGCCATCGCCAAGTAGAGATTGTTTACATACATTTTTACTAGAATTCCTGTTTGACATGTTTTTTAATATGTGGAAAATTCTTATCATGCACAGCTTCATAGCTTCAGGGTGAAGCAAACTTGGTTACTATGCAGCGACACTCCCTGAGGTCATCATCAGGTAAATTCAATTGTTATTCAATTGATACTCAAGTCTATCTAAACATAAATATTATTTTACACATATTTATATGATCTTGTTTTGCATTGGTGGTGGCTCTCACCATGACAGACGTCTTACTTAGCGGTCTACAGGGGCCGGTGGACAAACACAAAGGATGCCATCACCAGGTAGAGATTATTTACATACATTCTGACTATAATTCTTGTTTGGCATGTTTTCTAATATGTATAAAATTCTTATCATGCACAGCTTCACAGCTTCAGGGTGAAGCAAGATTGGCTACTATGTAGCCACACTCCCTAAGGTCATCGTCACATAAATTCAATTGTTATTCAATTCATGCTCAAGTATATATAAACATAAATATTCTTGTACACATCTTCCTAAGATCTTGTTACATGCATAGGTGGAAAAACATAGAGGACACGCTTAGTGTCTTATTCTTCAGATTAGATATTGTTTTCATACATTCTGACTAGAATTCTTGTTTGACATGACTGTTTTATTTGTGAAAAATTACATGATTTTTTCGTGTAAACTTATATGCGATTGCCAATTTTTGGTTTCGTACAGGGGCTTATAGACATTCTAACAATAATGATGGGGAATAAGAGTTTATTTCTATTTCGCATAATGTTCATGCTAATGCACAGGTTCCATCAGGTATTTATAATGAAAACATTTTATTTAAATGTGTATAATTTGATTGACAAATTATATATATTATTTATTTATTTATTTTAATACTTGCACATGCATTTTACTTCTTATAGGACTTGTTGCTCGTTATCCTAATCCACCTCACGAGATAAGGAGAGGTTATTGGGTGCATTAGTATGCTCACAATGAAAGATATGATCCACTTTACATTCATCCTAGAGATGTTCCTGAGGAGACTCCTTAGGAAGAAAGCATCGCTATGTTGACCGTGGAAGAGATGAAGCAAAATTCCTCAAGATCGTGGGCAGAACTTGAGAGTTCAAATATCTCTTTTGTTACTCAACATTGCCTCCATATTGTTTTGCACAATCTGAATAGTTTGAACGAGACATATCTATGAGTTGGACCATCAACCCATATTTTTCATGACATGATGCGTAGGAGGCGATTGTCAGTGATGGGTCACCACAAGTTTGAAGAAATAAAAAAATTTGTCACAAAAGAAATGGTTTTTTCATGTTTTGATTTACAACCCGAAGACAAAAACATGTAAAGATTGCAAGATTCAATGATCCACTGCTTGCACCACATATTTATTCAAGGTTCCTATGTTCATATGGGAAGTTCCCAAACAATGACGAGGTTCCTCAGTATTTTGTTAAGATTGTTATTTTTTCAACATTAAGCTAGCATTATTAGGATCTTTAACTGAGAGAATAACAAGTACAGCAATCAAACACAAGAGACAATGAACACAGTGTTTTTCCTCAGGGAAACCATAAATGGAGAAAACTCCACAACTTCCTCAGAGATAGAATTAGCACCAAAACAGTAAAATCCCAAAACAGTAAGTGATCTCTCGACAACAGTAATCTTCTTCTTATCTAGCCCCAGTGTCTTCTCCTTCCTCAACTATGCGCTACACTTGAGTGTGTATGATTTGAGTGATAAATAGAGACTCCAATTCTCTATTTATACTAATCCCGACATGACTAAAAACCTACTAGGGCCAACCTCTACTAGGAGAGTCTAATAACCCTAGTGCCATGAAACTGTGGGACTTTAACCCTTAGACAATTGGAGGGTTACCCGCTATGACTTGACATGACTTGTTTACATTATAGATCCTCCGGATCGAAACATTGGGGCATGACAACATGACTCAATTACATAAAGGATACATCCCGGAATAAACATCGAGTTACAATACATAAGATACATAGATGAATACATTCCAAAGTTACAAATACATCAACCCTCTCTCTTAACTAGGAAGGTACTCTTTCAACACAATTTTCAGTACTGGTCTTCTTCTCTGTATTAGCTGGATTATCTTGTCATCTGCATCTCAAGTCTTCTGAGTCTTCAAGTCATCTTATTCTTCTGAGGGGTCTATAGGGGCCAGTGGAAAAACACAAAGGACACGCTTAGTTTCTTATTCTTCAGATTAGATATTGTTTTCATACATTCTAAGTAGAATTCTTGTTTGACATGACTGTTTTATTTGTGAAAAATTACATGATTTTTTCGTGTAAACTTATATGCGAATGTCGATTTTTGGTTTTGTACAGGGGCTTATAGACATTCTAACAATAATGATGGGGAAGAAGATTGTATTTCTATTTCGCACACTGTTCATGCTAATGCACAGGTTCCATCAGGTATTTATAATGAAAACATTTTATTTAAATGTGTATAATTTGATTGACAAATTATATATATTATTTATTTATTTATTTTAATACTTGCACGTGCATTTTACTTCTTACAGGACTTGTTGCTCCTTATCCTAATCCACCGCATGAGATAAGGAGAGGTTATTGGGTGCATTAGTATGATCGCAATGAAAGATATGATCCACTTTACATTCATCCTAGAGATGTTCCTGAGGAGACTCCTTAGGAAGAAAGCGTTGCTATGTTGACCATGGAAGAGATGAAGCAGAATTCCTCAAGATCGTGGGCAGAACTTGAGAGTTCAAATATCTATTTTGTTACTCAACATTGTCTCCATATTGTTTTGCACAATCGGAATAGTTTGATCGAGACATATCTATGAGTTGGACCATCAACCCATATTTTTCATGACATGATGTGTAGGAGGCGATTGTCAGTGATGGGTCGCCACAAGTTTGAAGAAATAAAAAAATTTGTCACAAAAGAAATGATCTTTTCATGTTTTGACTTACAACCCAAAGACAAAAACATGTAAAGATCGCAAGATTCAATGATACACTGATTGCACCACATATTTATTCAAGGTTCTTGTGTTCATATGGGAAGTTCCCAAACAATGACAAGGTTCCTCAGTTGTTTTGTTAAGATTGTTATTTTTTCAACATTAAGCTAGCATTATTAGGATCTTTAACTGAGAGAATAACAAGTACAACAATAAAACACAAGAGACAATGAACATAGTGTTTTTCCTCAGGGAAACCATAAATGGAGAAAACCTCGTAACTTCCTCAGAGATAGAATCAGCACCAAAACAGTAAAATCCCAAAACAGTAAGTGATCTCCCGACAACAGTAATCTTCTTCTTGTCTAGCCCCATTGTCTTCTCCTTCCTCAACTATGTGCTACACTTAAGTGTGTATGAGTTGAGTGATAAATAGAGACTCTAGTTCTCTATTTATACTAATCCCGACATGACTAAAACTATACTAAGGCTGACCTCTACTAGGAGAGTCTAATAACCCTAGTGCCATGAAACTGTAGGACTTTAACCCTTAGACAATCAGAGGGTTACCCGCTATGACTTGACATGACTTGTTTACATTATAGATCCTCCCGATCGGAACATTGGGGCATGACAACATGACTCAATTACATAAAGGATACATCCCGAAATAAACATTGGGTTACAATACATAAGATACATAGATGAATACATTCCAAAGTTACAAATACATCAACACTCCCTCTTAACTAGGAAGGTATTCTTTCAACACAATTTTCAGTACTGGTATTCTTCTCTGTATTAGTTGGATTATCTTGTCATCTGCATCTCAAGTCTTCTGAGTCTTCAAGTCATCTTCATCTTCAATTCATCTTCATCTTCGAATCTGGATCATCATGGGACATCATCACTCGATCTAGATCATCATCAATGGATCTGGATCATTACTCGATCTGGATCATCACTGGATCTGGATCATCACTCGATCTGGATCATTACTACTGGATCATCATCACTGGATCTGGATCATTACTCGATATGGATCAATATCACTGGATCTGGATCATTACTTGATCTGGATCAATACAGATGCTATCTCATGATTCTTTTCGTCAAAAGAAGTTCTATAGAGCTAGTCCTTTTTCATGTTGGTTGTAGGCCTATCCTCCATGTAGGTCTTCTTCGGCACTTATATCTAACCTGCTCATTAGAATGGCCCACCCAGCACTTACATCTGACCTACTCGTCAGAAAGGCACACCCAACACTCACATCTGATCATGTAGGAACCAATCCTATAATCATATCAGAAAGGCCCAGCACTCACATTCACCATCATGATAGGACACACCTACTATAATCTGTGAAAAGGCTCTACACTCACATCCACCCACATGGTAGGACACACCTACTACCATCTGTGGAAAGGCACTGCACTCACATCCACCAGCATGGTAGGACACACCTACTACCATCTGTGGAAAGGCACTGCACTCACATCCACCAGCATGGTAGGACACACCTACTACCATCTGTGGAAAGGCACTGCACTTACAATCACCAACATGATAGGACACACTTGCTATCATTTGTGAAAAGGCACAGCACTCACATCCATCCAGGCGGGAACACATCCTACTCACAGTGATGGAAGGGCTTGCACTCATATCTGATCATGAGGGAACACATCCCATCAATTATATCAGAATGGCCCCCAGCCCTTGACTAAGCTACCTGGTAACTGATCAGGTGTCTCCATTCTCCTAGAGAATGGCAGTTTCCCTTACATCCGACCGACTCATCGGAATGGCCAGCACTCACATCTAACATGGAAGGAACTTAATCCTTTAGCCATGACAGAATGGCTCAGGCCTTACATCTGATCAAGTGGGAACACATCCCTTTATCACATCAGAATGGTCATGCACTCATATCTGATCATATGAGAACATATCTCACAGTCATATCAAAATGACCCTCAGCCTTAGACTGAGTTTTCTTGGTAATAAACTAGGAACCTCCATTCCAAGAATGGCAATAGCCCTTATATCTAATCTTGTAGGAACCAATCCTACAGTCATGTCAGAATGGCTTAGCACTCATATCTGACATGGAAGGAACCAATCCTCTCACCATGACAGAATGGCTCAACCCTTACATCTGACCATGGAAGGAACCAATCCTCTCACCATGTCAGGATGGCTATGGGTCTCATCACCTTCTCTTGGAGGAAACCTCGATCTACATAACACCAAGCTTCTCCCTGAAGTACTCGAACTCTAGCCTAGCTAATGGCTTCATCAATGCATTAGCTATATGTTCCTCCATCGCAACATACTGGAGCTTCACTGCTCCCCTCTGCACCATATCTCTGATATAGTGATACTTGATCTCGATATGCTTCGAATTTTCATGGAACACTGGATTCTCTGAAAACTTCACGCAACTTTGGTTGTCACAATGTATACAAGTAGCATCCAACTGGAGATCAAATATGTTAGACAGTAGCTTCCGCAGCCATACTACCTCACAACTGGCTAAACAAGCTGCAACATACTCTGCTTCAGCTATACTCAGTGCCACATAGGATTGCTTCCTGCTAAACCAAGAGATCACACCTGATCCCATACTTAAGCAACACCCTGAAGTGCTCTTCCTATCGATGGCACTGCCTGCCCAATCTGAATCAACATAACCCTCTAGGTTAATCTTTTGATTCGCATCGTACTTGAGCCCATAATCAACTGTACCCTTCAAGTACCTCAGAATATGATTTGCATCAATCAAGTGAACATGTCTCGGATCTATCAGGAACTGGCTCAAGGTGTTCACAGCAAATAAATATCTGGTCTCGTGTTCGTCAGGTACATCAAGGACCCAATCATCTAATGATACATCATAGTATCAACCAACTCTAATGAAGAATTACTTAATAGCTTTAGGTTCGATGCCATAGGTGTGGTCATGGCTTTGCAGTCAATCATCCCAAACCTCTTTAGGATCTCTACTGTATACTTCCCTTGTCCAAGGAAGATTCCATCTATACTCTGCCACACCTCCATACCTAAAAAGAAATGCATCATCTACAAGTCCTTCATTTCAAACTCAGCAACAAGCTTTCTCTTCGTATCAGCAATCAACCCATATTGATCTGTCACAAATAGATCATCTACATATAGTAGAAGCATCACTAAGTTTCCATCTTCAACCTTGTAGTAAAGGTTGGAATCTGCTTTACTCTTGGTAAAGCCCAAACTGGATAGAAAGCTTTAAATTCTTCCATACTAGGTCCTAGGTGCTTGTTTCAAACCATACAGGGCTTTCTTCAATCTGCACACATGAGAGTCCCTGTCATGTGTCTCAAAACCGAGTGGTTGTTCTACATACACTTCCTCTTCTTCTACACCATTCAAGAAAGCAGTCTTGACATCCATCTGGTGTATCTTCCATTTCATCACTGCAGCCAGAGCAAGTACTGATCTGATGGAAGTGTATCTGGCTATAGGTGCAAAGGTTTCTTCATAATCTATTCCTTCTTTCTGAGAGAAACCCTGAGCCATAAATCTTGCTTTATATTTTTCAATTCTTCTGTTTGTAGCATGCTTGATCTTGTGGATCCATTTGGAAGTTACAACTGACTTCCCTTCTGGTCTTGGGACAATATCCCAAACATCATTCTTCATGATCGATTGGTATTCTTTGATCATAGCATCCTTCCATTATTTCCATTCTGCCGCTTCTTCATAACTGGAAGGTTCTTTATCAATGAAATCACATAGTAAAGCTACATACCCAGAGCAGGATATGGTCCTCTTTATTTCTCTGTGATTTTCTTCTGGAGCCCCATATCTTTTCACACGTTGGATAATTTCATGTACCCAAGAAGGTTTCCTCTTATGAGGATTCTTCTCTAGACATGGATCTACAGGTCTTTGTGGTTGTTCAAAATCTTGATCTTCTTCTTGAGTTTCTTCATTCATGGTTGTATCATGAATTCTGGGTGCTTCTGCTTCTTCAGGTTCTTCAGCAGGTCTTTTTTATGGATTTGTTGTAAGTTGTGTCTTCATAAAATGTCACATCCCTGTTGATGTCAATCTTCTTGTATCCTGGGAAATATATTCTGTAAGCTTTCGAGCTTTCAGAGTATCCCACAAATATACCCTTCTTTCCTGAAGGATCTAATTTAGTCCTCTTCTCTTTTGGAATGTGCATGTACACTAGACAGCTGAATATTCTGAGATGGATGACTTCTAGTTTCTTTCTGGAGAAGACTTCTTCAGGAGTCTTGTTCTTGAGTACTTTATGTGGAGTACGGTTCTGTAAATACACCACTATTCTGGCAACTTCCACCCAAAGATGCATAGGAAGATCTTGATCATGAAGCATGGCTCTTGCAGCTTCCATGATAGTTCTGTTCTTCCATTCTGCAATCCCATTCTGTTGTGGATTATAAGGAGTGGACAACTCCCTCTTAATCCCTGATTCTTTACATAGCTCTTTGAATTCATTCGAAGTGAATTCTCCACCATTATCTGATCGAAAAGTCTTGATCTTCTTTTCAGTATGGTTCTTGATCAAGGCTTTGAATTCCTTGAATTTGCTGAATACTTCATCTTTATTTTTCATGAAGTAAATCCATGTCTTCCTAGAAAAATCATCAATAAAAGAAACATAGTATGCATGCCCTCTTAGTGAGTTTGATGACATAGGACCACATACATTGGAGTGGATGATTTCTAGGATTCCTTTGGCTTTGCTTTCACTGCTAGGAAATGTCTTCTTTGTATTCTTTCCTTTCGCACATCCTTTGCAGACCCCATCATGTTTTGCTTGAAATTTTAGAAGACCTTCAACAACTTTGCTTGCAATAGGTAGTGCTCTATAATGCACATGTGCAAGCCTTCTATGCCAAAGCTCCTTTGGATCTACTGTGTCAAGGACCAAGGCTTGTTCTGGATGGCCCTTCAACTTGTACAAACCTCCTTCTTGTTCTCCAATCACCACTACATCATCGATGGTATTTCCTCTTGGCCACATGATGACTTGACCATCTATGAATACAACCCTCATTCCCTTTCCATCCAATGCTGATATGGAGAGAAGGTTCTTCCTGAGTCCTGGAACAAACAATACTTCTTTCATTGTTAGAGACTTACCAGAGTCTAGTTTATATGAAAATTCCCCACTACCTTTTATTGTATATTGGTAGTCATCTCCTAGCTTCACCTTGTGAGGTGATTCATGTTCTGACAGTCTCACAAAGGATTCCTTGAATCCGGTCATATGTTTGGAAGCCCCACTGTCTATAAGCCAATCATCACTTCCATGAGTAATGTTACCTGTGAGAGTGAAAATCAAAACATATTCATCCTCGCTTGAAGAAACTTCACTTTGATATCTGTATCTCTTCTTGGATGGTTCATCATCCTCTGCAGCATGAGCATGATGTATTCTTTTGTTCCCCTTCTTCTTATGAGAGTGAACCTTGTTCTTAGGATATTCTTTTGCATAGTGTCCTTTTTCATCACATGTATAACATCTTATTTTAGATAGGTCCTTTCTAATGTTATCTCTATGATGAGGATCCTTACCTTTGGAGTAATGAGGTTTTCTTCTGCCTTTCTTGGAGTGAGAGCTTGATCTCCACTTCCCATCTTCTCTTCTCGAGCTGCTATCTGAGCTTCTTCTTGAGAAAATTATTCCCACAGTCTGTTGAATTTGACTAACTTATTTCTGGCACAGATTCCTTGGATGAAAGAATCCCATGACCTAGGAAGGCCATTCAAAGTAGTCATCACAATATCTGCATTTTCCACTTCTTCACCAACAGCTTCTAATTTTTCCTTGAACTGAGAAACCCTTGTGAAGTAATACTGGATGGTCTCTGCATTCTAAATCTTCATATTCTTCAGTTGATTCCTCAGAGTCATCTTCCGGTTTATGTTCTTCCCTTCAAACAATTTGGTTAGGGCATCAAACATAGCTTTAGGTGTCTTGAGAGAGGACACCTATGGGATAAGGTGATCCTTGATAGAATTAGCAATTATCCTCTTTGCCATAATCATCTTCTTATTATGTAAGGCATTTGCCTCATCTCCCTCTAGAGCTGGAATCTCCTCATGAATGTAGGATTCTAATTCATTCTCTTCCAGGTCCAGGGAGATCCTATACTTCCAGGCTCGGAAGTCATCAACTCCCTCAAGATTTTCATCAAGCTTAGTATGATAAGACATCTTAACTGAGTATCTCAAATGGAAATACAAAATATCTTATATCTTACCAGGTCAAGATGTCGGATCTGAAACTTGAGCTGAAATTTTGCAGAGCTGTTTCAGGAGCAGATTAGGGTTTTTCTTTTCCAGAGTTCTGTCCACCCAAATGCCTTGAAACTTGTCCCTAAATTTGATTTTGGGGAGGAGATCAATCCAGGCTTTGGCTCATTGAAAAATTCCTCTTCTGTGAAAATCCCTAATTTTCGACAGTAGTGTCGGGTCCAAAACTGAAAAACCTGATAATTGGATTTTGCTTTGATAGAAAGATGCGCCCTATGGAGGAGAGATATTCCACCTTAATTTTGCTGAAAATATGTGGAGAAAGTTCCACAAACTAGGAAGCCCTAGTTCCCACAGTTGCATAGTGTCTTCTTCTCAGGTTAGCTCTGATTCCATGTTAGTTTTTCAACATTAAGCTAGAATTATTAGGATCTTTAACTGAGAGAATAACAAGTATAGAAATCAAACACAAGAGACAATGAACACAGTGTTTTTCCTCGGCGAAACCATAAATGGATAAAACCCCACAACTTCCTTAGCGATAGAATCAGCACCAAAACAGTAAAAGCCCAAAACAGTAAGTGATCTCCCGACAGCAGTAATCTTCTTCTTGTCTAGCTCCACTTTCTTCTCCTTCCTCAATTATGCGCTACACTTGAGTGTGTATGAGTTGTGTGATAAATAGAGACTCCAGTTCTCTATTTATACTAACCCTGACATGACTAAAACCCTACTAGGGCCGACCTCTACTAGGAGAGTCTAATAACCCTAGTGCCCCGAAACTGCGAGGACTTTAACCCTTAGACAATTGGAGGGTTACCCACTATGACTTGACATGACTTGTTTACATTATAGATCCTCTCGATCGAAACATCGGGGCATGACAACATGACTCAATTACATAAAGGATACATCCCGAAATAAACATCAGGTTACAATACATAAGATACATAGATGAATACATTCTGAAGTTACAAATACATCAACAAAGATGTTGATTACATAGTTCTGGTTTCACATGGACCCCAACTATACAGATATGGGATCTAGTTTCTATGGTGTTGGCAAAGTTCTGTTGAGGCCTAGAAAATCGCAGGCAACAACAGCAAGGGATTCTCCCCAGTAAACGTTCTGAACTAGCCCAGTACTATTTGGTATGGGGAATCTGTCTGGTTTACGGTTCGGCTACCGTAGGTCAAGTAACCAAAATAAAGGGTTTTACCGGTTACGGCCTGGTCCACCGTGTATATTTTAGTTTTTTAGTTTTTTAGTATGATATACAAGTGCCTATCTAAGAATGCAGATTGATAGAGAATACGAGAAGCGGTCACAATGTGATGCACAGGTTCTTACCTCTCATCTTAAACTCTCTCGCATCTAAATCACACATAGCAAGAAAACTAAAACTAACTTAACTACATTGTCCCTAGGGAGCGAGATTATCAGTTAATGAGTAATGTATTACTGTTCATGCATTAAGAAAAATAACAGGTAGTTGTTCTTTATTTCAAAACAAATAAACATGAATAGATAAATAAACAACAACATAGCTCATTGTTTATGAAAATCATTCATTACTCATAGTGGAAATTCCATAAAATAAACTAGAGAGCATTCATACAAGAACATAGGTTCAACAAGTCAAAACAATCTCACAGTTAATGGACAAACGCTTAAAACAAAATAGTTCCCCTTCAACAACATCCATTGCACAGCATTTGAACATTCCACCAAAGCTTTCTCCAACAAGAAAAAATGTAATTATCTATTGCAAGAGGAAATAGTTCTTCTTATAACATGTTTTCACAAGTCTAACTAGGAAAAATTCCCTTCTTCTATCTAACTCTCCTATACTTATACTACAAGACAAACTCTTGAACTGCCCCTCGGTGACCTTTGGGCTCCCCCAACCGTTTAATCTCGCAATTTTGTCTTTTGTGAGTACTCATGATCCATACAAACGTTACGTTTCAAACTAAGATTTAAAAGCACTTTTATAAAAATGAATAGCTTGGTAATTGATGAAATCTTCCCCAAGCCTGGGCCTTTGCTACTATCGATCTGTCTGAGATCTCAAACCTTTAATTTCTTCTTCTTTGTTTCTTCATTTTCTTTCTCTTCCTTCCCTGCTGCCTCATTTTTTCTGCTTAGTCTTCTAGACATATCTTCTCTACAGCAGCCATCACCCTGTCATGAACAACCAGTTCTTAAATCACTTAGCTTTTGACAAATTAACTCAAACTGAATTAATCCATGCATTCTGTAAAATGAGCTATAAACAATATTAATGCATGAAAAGAAAAATGATAAGGAAAATAAAATCCTGCACGTTAGGTCCAGAAAAATTCTAAGCCTGATGTCCCACTAAACCACAGTCCCAATAGAACAGATTCTTCATCTAAAACCAAACCGCAACCGAGCTAACTAGAAACCCCACGAAAGAAACATGAATCTATACAATGCAACCGCCACCTCTCAAACACCAAACCCCCAAACTGCACTCTTCACTTCAAAAAAAACTCGAATCAACCAGCACCCATGGGAAAACTCCACCATCCCAAAAAAATAGAGTAACAGCACAACAAACGGTGGGAAACCCCTACCGACAGTCAGAAGCAAAATCACCAAGCATCAGATGATCAGTTCACTGAGAAGCCGCAACGGCAGGCGACGAATAGAGTATGGGCTCTGCAACCAAATAAAATGTCAAAGAAATAAACACTAGAGACAGCAACATTGGACATCAGAATGAATATATCATCAAATGGTCAGTTCACTATGGGGCTGCAACGATGGAGAACAATCAAGCTAATGGATCCGAGGCAAATAAAACAAATCGGTGAAAACCATAACAAACCATCGACGAGTGGAACAACTATAAGTCAGACGGTTAGCTTGCTAAGGAGCCACAATGATAGATGACACATGGTCTAAGAGTTCCGTAATAATAGAAAATAATGGCGAAAATCAAACCATCGGCAAAAATTAGAATAAACCATGCCGGATGGTTTGTCCACTCCGGAGCCGCAATGGTGGGAATCAAAAAGACTATGGTTTCTGATCAAAGTCATAAACCGCTCCGAGGGTGAAAATAATAAGTCATTGCAAAGTGAAAGTTTGAACCAACAAAGTCACGTAATCGACGAAAGAAAAACTAACCATCGGCCCATTCTTCATCTGTCCTCCGAAACAGCGGTGATATAGAAGGCTAATGCTCCGACCATGATAAAATAAAAATGACAATAGTCCAAAGAAAACAAAACAGGTAAAGGTGCATCGACAAAAAAATAAAAACTGGGCATCGAAACGTTCATTGTTTAATCTCCGCAACGGCGGCTGTGTAGAGAACTACGGCCCCAATTTACAGTTTGATAAGCTTCTGATAGCGAAAAGGGAAATCATCCATAAGTCAAAGCATCAAGTTCAAGTCATCAGCATCAGCAAATAAAGATAGTCATTCAACAATTTAACTCAATTCAACCTCAAAGAGTAGCAAAGGAACAACAAAGTTCAACAATCAAAACAGATCCAGGCAAGATAAAATTTACAAGGAGGGTCCAAAATTTTAAAAAATTTGGGAAAACGTTGAAGCTGCAACAATTGGAAATTACTTGGTGAACCCAGATCTCTGGACAACTTCTTCCTTAAGTAACAGACTGTTTTAACAATAAAACCAACATGTTGAATTCTTCTAGATGTCTGGATTTCCCAAATGGAAAATATATGTACTTTAAATCATTGATGATAGTCCAATTTAGGAAAATGGAAACCAAGATCACAAAGTCAAGATAACTCTTATGAGGACAGGAAGATGGGTTTCATTTTTTACCTTTGTCTTTGGGTAGCTTCCAGCTTGGACACCACAGGATTGCAGCATATGGTAAACATAAATATTCATTTGTTCCTCATTCCCATGCCATTTTGCACTTTTTGTGCTTTCAGACTTTTTTTTTTGTCCTTTTGAGTCCTCCTCATGCCTTTCTTTCTAAATTATTTATTCGGGTTCCTCTATCCATAGTGTCCTTTTGTGTGAGAGATGTATTTTCATTTTTCAGCTCACAGACGGAGAAGAACTTTTGGCAATCCTGTACTCATATGATTCATTACTTTGTTTTGATACATATTGCTTTCTTAGGAGTTTTGACTCTTATTAGCCTTTTGGCTTTCAATTCTTGGCATGGGATCATTTATATATAATATATTGTTTACCCTGCTTCCTTTCTGTGAGTCTTTTGCTGTCACCCCCTATGACATTTTAATTGTGAGATGAATGGAGCCTCAAAATAGTATTCCAGACCTTTTGATCTTGAGTTATTTTACAGGGATTAAGTAGGACTTCAATGTGTTCACAGCCATTTAGGAAAACTGCTAAACTAGAAGAGATTCTTTCAGATAAAACAATAGTACACCGTCTTATAATCAAGGATGTTAGTTGATCCAGAATTCTGATGCTCTCCAGGCAACCAAAATTTTGCTTCTTTTATTGAAAACAATCAAAATCTAAACTAAAAACAAATAGACATAAAATAAATAAAATAAACAACCAAGCAATCAGTTTATTTATGTACAAAACAAAAACAAAAATCAAGAAAAATAAGGTTTGAGAACTAAACCATTAACTGGTAAGTTCTCTTCCCACCCCTGTAAATATTGCAATTTGTAGGTTGAGGGGCCAAGTTTTACTGCAATCTAAAAAGGGCCTACCCATAACTGTTGAAACTTCATGTGCTTACCCTTCTCATCATGCGGGTGATCCCACTTAAGAACCAGTTCTCCCACTTCAAATTCCTTTGTTCTAGCTTTGTGCTTATCAAACCACCTTTTCACTACTTCCTGTTGTTGCTTAAAACATTCTTTGTCCCTAGATCTAGACTCTTCCACCTTCAAAATATTATAGATTCTAATTTGTAGGATTTTGTCATTTGTTCCTCTAGACTCTTGGTCTATTATGAAAGATGGTAGCATAATGTTACGAGGAAGTATAGCCTCTTTCCCATAAACAAAGGTATACAGTGACACACCTAAGGAATTCTTGGCTGTGACCCTACCATCCCAAAGAGCATTCTGTAGTGCTAAATTTCAACTTCTCTGGTTTTCTATCACGATCTTTTTCAAGATCCTAATCAGATTCTTGTTTGTAGATTCTGCCAAACCATTCCCTTGGGGGTAGTAGTTGGTAGAATAATGCAACTTCATTCATTTTTCATGAGAAAATGTATTTAATCTAATAGAAGAAAAATAATTAGCATTATCGAAAACCAGGGAAATTGGAACCCCAAACCTGGTCATAATATGGTCTTGCAAGAAATCCATGACCGCATCTTCATTGACCTTATGTAGCGGAATGGCCTCGACCCATCTAGTGAAGTAGTCAGTTGCTGTTAAAATATATTTGTGTTGCAAGGAAGAATTTGGTTTTATTTCTCCAATGATATCAATTCCCCACTACTCAAATGGTTCCGTTATCATCACAGGCTTCAATGGTCCTGCTACTTTGGCTTGTCTTCCCCCACACCTCTGGCAGATATCACACTTTCTAACATGGGCATGAGAATCCTTGAACAATGTGGGCCAATAGTATCCAGCCCTGAGAATCTTGTTGGCTGTCGTATCTTCGGAAAAATGGCCTCCAGCAGGCCCATCATGTAACTATGTTATGACCCTTTTGCATCTTCTTTCTCTAAGCATCTGAGAAGGACTTCATCATAATTCTTCCTGAATAAAATTCCATCAATGATCTCATATGCAACTAATTTAAGGCGTAACGCTCTTCTTTGTTTAGAATTCCAATGTTCTGGTAACAATCCTTCCTAAAGGTAATGAACAAGGTCTCGGTACCAGGAATCTGGAGCTGTGAAAAGAGGACATACATCCATCATATGTAATTAAGCTTCATTTTCCCAATCGTTTTCTTCATTGTTTTTACCTTCATCCATTAATTTCCATAGTCCTTGTCCTTTAACTATGCATGCTAGTTTGAATTTGAGGTCATATTCTTGTAAATTTGTTACCCAATTGCCTCTTCTTTCTCCTAATTCCTTTTGTATGAAAAGAGACCTCACAGCTGGGTGTGGAACTATTACCTTTGTCCGGTTCTTAAGTATGTACGGCCTGAATTATTTTACCAGTTTGAAGACTGCATAAGCTTGTTTATATACCACTGGGTAATTCAATTTGGCCCTCTGCAGACCAGTTCTCATAAATGATATGGGGAACTCATCTCCCCCGTCTTCCTTCTGAGTAAGCACCGCTGCTAGTGAATCATCAGAAGCGAAAGTGTACAAAATAAAATCCTTCTCAAAATCTAGAATTTTGAGAGAGGGTGCATGAGCAATAGATGTCTTTATTTTATTGAATGCATTCTTCTCTACATCAGTCCAGTTGAATTGTACACTTTGTTTCACCATTTTCTGCAAAGGTTTAACAATTTGAGTGAAATCTGGCACAAACCTTCGCACGAAATTTATTGTCCCCGTGAATGATTGCATCCCTTTTTTGTTATGGCGTAAGGGGATCTGTTCAATAGCTTTGATCCTTTCTAGGTCTATGGAGATCCCCTTTTTAGAAACCATGTGACTCAGTAGCTTTCCTTCTATAACAGCAAACACACATTTCCTTGGATTCAGTGAGATGTCGTATTTTCGACAACGTTCGAAAATTTGTTTTAAATGGAATGTGTTTTCTTCTCTCTTCTTTGAAAATATCATTACATCATTGAGATACACTACAACACTACGGCCAATTAGACCATGGAAAGCTATATCCATAGCCCTCTGGAAAGTATCTCTAGCGTTAATGAGTCCAAAGGGAATCCTTCTGTAAGCAAAAGTTCCCCATTTTGTTCTGAATGTAGTCTTAAGTCTGTCTTCCTCAGCTTCTAACACTTGATTGTAGCCAGAGAATCCATCTAATAACGAAAATAACTCAGAACCCAAAACCATCTGCAATACCTGTTCCATGGGCGGGACTGGATAGTTGTCTTTGTCTGAAGCACAATTTAGGTTTATGAAATCCACACATAATTTGATTTCTCCAAATTTCTTCCTTACTGGTACCAAACTTGAAACCCATTCTGAGTGTCTAACTTTGAATATAATTTTGGCATCCAATAATTTCTTCACTTCACTCTGAATTAACGGCTCCAGTTTTGGATGCATCTTCCTCAAAGGTTGTTGTTAAGGCTTGACTCCAGATCTAATAGGAATGATGTGTTGTATAATCTTGGTATCATATGTTTTAAGTTCTTCATATGTCCAGGAAAATACATCTTTGTACTATTTGAACAAACTAATGAAATTATTTCTTTCACCTGGGGAGCAAAAGTTTCCCAAATTCACATATTTGGGTTTAAATTCAGTTCCCAAATTTATCAGCTCAAATTGCAAAGACGAGCTATGAGTCTTGACATTTGTTGGTCTTCTGAACTTGCTGTCTAAATCAAACATCCGCTCTAAAGTCTTGGCCCCTTTAGGAATGAAGTTGTCAAATTTTAATTTAGCTTGGTGTTCTTTGTCATCGATAATTGCCCCTTTGAAAGTTGCATCATTCATTAAACATTCCAAGATTTGTTGATCATCATCAAAAACTCGTAGATTAGTGATCATGTCTAGAACCGAAGGCCTAAAAAGTAATTCAATAGAACACTTGTTATTTGTAGGCACAAGCCTTGAAGCCGAGGTAGATAACAAGTCAGTTGCTGCATTCTTAAGTCTAGGAATGGATAAAATATTAAATGCATAAAAATTTGTCAGCAAATCCCATACTTCATTCTGATAAGCTTTTAAATGAGGTGAGATGCAATGTATCTGTTTTACAATTATTTCAGAATCCCCATATACTTTCAGATTTTCTACTTTTAATTCAATTGCTTTCCTTAGTCCTTGAACTAATGCTTCATATTCAGCTGTGTTATTGGTACATTCAAACTCTAATCTACATGAAAGAAAATGTTTGTTCTTCTTTGGATAAATCAGGACACAACCAGCTCCTGATCCTTCCAAATTTTTAGATCCATCAAAAAATAGTGTCCAAAAACTATCTACTTCTATTGTACTTGAATCAACAACTACATCTGAAACTAATTCTACTATTTTACAGTCAAATTCATCAGCCCGTGAAAACCGAAGGAGATCAAGCTGTGTGTCTAGTGTCCCGCTGACTTCTTCCGATTGGTAGTTTCCTAGTTCTAGTTCAATGAAGTAATTTCCCAATACAAAGTTCACTGGTTCATTCTTACCCTCTAGCTGAGTAACATTATGCTTCATGTGGGGCTCTCTTAATACTTTAATTTGATTGGGACTTCCCTTATAAGGCAACCACAGATGTGACCAATCTGAAGCAAAATACCCATTTAGCTTTGTTGACCAATCCCCTCTCAAAACAAGTCCATAAGCTTCAGGTATGTCTGCTACTACAATATCTATGCACTGACATACCTTTTCATTTGAATATAGTCGAATCAAAACATCCTCCATTTCCCCAATTACCTTCACATTTGTTCTATCTAACTGAATAACCTACCAAGTAGATGGTTTAGGCTGTCCATTTATCCTTTTACAGACTGAAAGCGGCATAACATTTACTGATGCCCCTGAGTCCACTAAACAGTTGTGTACGTTATGGTTGAAAATTTCAAAAGTCAAGAGAAATGGTAGATTTTTGCATTTAGGCTTACCTCCCACACTTGCTTCACCAATTTCCTCTTCTTCTGGTTGATTGTTAGTGGGAATCTTTTCTTCAGGAATCTCAAGTGCTTTTAACAATATTTCTTTCTGCTGAGGCATATTACACATTTCAAACAGCAAGACATTTGCCTTAGCCCTCTTAATATCTTCCACAATGTCATATTCCATCTTATGCTCTTTGAGATTCTTTTTTACATAATCAGTATTCTCTTCAATGGGCTTGACACACATGTTGATTTTCTTTGGATCCCGACTCGTAATGGTGAATTCAGGTATTTTATCAGCTGTGGTGCTTTTCTGAATTTTCTTTATGTTCTCTTGAAGTCTCTTAATTTTCGGGATTACTGATCTCTCTTTACTTAACAAGCCTTGACTTCTTGTTGTCACATTTGTTTCTGCTGTTTCTTCCTCTTTTGTATCAAAAAGTGACACACAGTCCCATAAAAACGGAGCATCATCATCTTTTTTTTCTATGGGTTTACTATCCTTTTCTTCTTCATTATCAGATTATGTTAATTTAGAGTCCAATAGCTGATTCATAACTAATGTCATTGAATTTATCCATTGAGGGCAATTTTTTTCAGAATGGGGCTATTGATGAAAAGTGCAAAAGTTATCCATACCTACCTCTATCAATTTCATTGTTGCAGGACTGTGTGGAGGAGGTTTATGTTGATTGTTGTCCTCTCTCCTCTTATAGTAAGGTTTAAAATATTTCTGAGTTTCCTTTTCTTTTTGCAAATCTATTATTATGTTAGATAACTTCTACATCATTTTTACCATCCCCTCAAAGTCATGTGACTGCTCTTCTTTGGGCTTAGTAAATAATAAGGCTTTCTTACCAAAAAAAATTCTCCCGACTACTCAAGATAGTCTTCTATGCTCTCTCTTTCAGCTTCTACTCTCTCAGCTTGTTCATAAGTTTCTGATAATGTGGGTTTGACTTTCATCTTGGCAAACATGGCCAAATCAGGCCTTAAAGCTGAAGTATAGTACTCAATCAGAACTTTATCAAAGGGCTTATCAGCTGCAGAGAAATTCTTAAGATGAGAAACAAAGCTTTGGTTAAAATTATGCACCTTTTCTTTTCTTTCTTTCTTTAAAGCGCACAGTCCTTTCATGAGAGATGCATGAGTCTTCTGGGATACATATTTTCTTTTGAATATCCTTTCAAAAGTATCCCAGTATGGGATTGATTTTGCAGGTAGACCAAAATACCATGAGGCTGCTGCTCCTTTAAGGGTATGTGGAAAAAGTCTGCAGACTACATCTTCGTGTTCTCCAACCTTTAGTCCTTCTATGGCCAAGTACAAACTTTGCAAGTGATCATCTACTAAAATATTTTCACTTCGGTCAAATTTGGGCAGCATTTTCTCAAAAACCCGAGGCAAGTGATGCAAAGGAGGTGTTATGTTTAAAGGTGATCTGGCTTTCCAGGCAGGTGGTGGATTTGGTGGGTTAGGTGGTTGATTACCGTTTACACCTACCATGAGTCTGGGTGGAGAGTGAGGTGGTGAATGAACAGGAGTATTAACAGGTGAACAGTAAGGTGTGTTTGGGCCCACTTGATTCAAAGGTTGAACAACTTCCTGCAAGGCTATTTCTACCAATTCTTCCAAATCTCCAACCAAAACTGAGTCTTCCAATACTGGACTGTCTTTTTTCTTATACTCTCTTCTGGGTAAATCAGGGATAATTGGTAATCCTCCAATACTTTTCACATATGCCCTAGTATGTCTTCTCAGATCATTAACTACTTCGTTGTTTACAGAATACAAATGTTCATTACCTTTCTCTTCAAGAATCAGATTGGGAAATGAACTACTTTCAAAACTATCACTGGTGGAGTAATTTTGAGGAAATGGGTTTCCTCGGCCATCCATGCACTATTGGCCCTCCTTCTAGCGCCAAAAAATATTGAGGCCTAGAAAATCGCAGGCAACAATAGTAAGGGATTCTCCCCAGTAAATGTTCCCAACTAGCCAGTTACTATTTGGTATGGGGAATCCATCCGGTTTACGGTCCGGCTACCATAGGTCAAGTAACCAAAATAAAGGGTTTTACCGGTTACGGCCCGGTCCACCGTGTATAATTTAGTTTTTTAGTTTTTTAGTATGATATGCAAGTTCCTATATAAGAATGCATATTGATAGAGAATATGAGGAGTGGTCACAATGTGATGTGCATGTTCTTACCTCTCATCTTAAACCTTTTTGCATCTAAATCACACACAACAATAAAACTAAAACTAACTTAACTAAACTGTCCCTAGGGAGCGAGATTATCATTTAATGAGTAATGTATTATTGTTCATGCATTAAGAAAAATCATAGGTAGTTGTTCTTTATTTCAAAACACATAAACATGAATAGATATATGAACAACAAGATAGCTCATTGTTTATGAAAAGCATTCATTACTCATAGTGGAAATTCCATAAAATAAACTAGAGAGCATTCATACAAGAACATAGGTTCAACAAGTCAGAACGATCTCACAGTTAATGGACAAAAGATGAAAACGAAATAGTTCCCCTTCAACAACATCCATTGCACAGCATTTGAACATTCCACCAAAGCTTTCTCCAACAAGAAAAATTGTAATTATCTATTGCAAAAGGAAATAGTTCTTCTTACAACATGTTTTCACAAGTCTAACTGGGAAAAAGTCCCTTCTTCTATCTAACCCTCCTATACTTATTCTACAATCCAAACTCTTGGACTGCCCCTCGGTGACCTTTGGCCTCCCCTAACCGTTTAATCTCACAATTTTGTATTTTGTGAGTGCTTATGATTCATACAAATGTTACTATTCAATCTAAGATTTAAAAGCACTTTTATAAAAAGGACCAGCTTGGTAACTGATGAAATCTTCCCCAAGCCTGGGCCTTTGCTACTATCGATCTATCTAAGATCTCAAACCTTTAATTTCTTCTTCTCTATTTCTTCATTTTCTTTCTCTTCCTTCCCTGCTGCCTCATTTTTTCTGCTTAGCCTTCTATACATATCTTCTCTCAAGCAGCCATCACCCTGTCATGAACAACCAGTTCTTAGATCACTTAGCTTTTGACAAATTAACTCAAACTGAATTAATACATGCATTCTGTAAAATCAGCTATAAACAATATTAATGCATGAAAAGAAAAATGATAAGGAAAAGAAAATACTACAAGCTGGGTCCAAAAAACTTCTAAGCCTGTTGGCCCACTAAACCATAGTCCCAACAGAATAGATTCTTCATCTAAAACCAAACAGCAATTGAACTAACTAGAAACCCCATGAAATAAACATGAATCTAGACAATGCAACCGCCACCTCTCAAACACCAAACCCCCAAACTACACTCTTCACTTCAAAAAAAACCTCGACTCAACCAGCACCCATGGGAAAACTCCGCCATCCCAAAAAATAGAGTAACAACACAACAAATGGTGGGAAAACCCTACCGACAGTCGAAAGCAAAAACACTAAGCATCGGATGATCAGTTCACTAAGAAGCCACAACGACGGGCGACGGACATAGTATGGGATCCGCGGCCAAATAAAACGTCAGTGAAATAAACACTAGAGACAGCAGCATTAGACATCGAAATGACTATAGCATCGGATGGTCAATTTGCTATGGGGATGAAATGACAGAGAACAATCAGGCTAAGGGATCTGCAGCAAATAAAACAAATCGGTGAAAACCATAACAAACCATCAGCGAGCGGAACATCTATAAGTCGAATGGTTATCCTGCTAAGGACACGCAATGGCAGACGACACATGGTCTAAGGGTTCTGCAATAATAGAAAACAACGACAAAAATCAAACCATCGGCGAAAATCAGAACAAACCATGCCGGATGGTTAGTCCGCTCCGAAGCCATAATGGCGGGAATAAAAAATACTACAACTTCCTATCAAAGTCATAAACTGCTCCAAGGGTGAAAATAAAAATTCATCGCAAAGCAAAAGTTTGAACCAACAAATTCACGTAATCGGCGAAAGAAATACTAACCATCAACCCATTCTTCGTCTGCCCTCCGAAACGGCGGCGATACAGAAGGATGATGCTCTAACCATGATAAAATAAAAATACCGGTAGTCCAAATAAAACAAAACAAGTAAAGGCACATCGGTGAAAAAATAAAAACTGGCCATCGGAATGTTCATTGTTTAATCTTTGCAATGGCGGCTGTGTAGAGAACTACGGCCCTGATTTACAGTTTGATAAGCTTTCGCCAACGAAAAAGCAAATCATCCATAAGTCAAAGCATCAAGTTCAAGTCATTAGCATCAGTAGATAAAGATAGTCATTCAACAATTTAACTCAATTCAACCTCAAAGAGTAGCAAAGGAACAACAAAGTTCAGCAATCAAAACAAATCCAAGCAAGATAAAATTTAAAAGGAGGGTCCAAAATTTTAAAAAAATTGGGAAAATGTTGCAGCTGCAACAAGTTTGTACATTTAAATGACATGATGAACAATGATATGTTCATTATAGGAATATGATGTCTTAGTTAGTACAACCACATCCTAGAGTCATTTATTTTCCGGAGGAGTTGGAAATGACATCCCAATTAGTAAGAGGGATGGGGGAAGAGATAAAAGAGCATGTTGGGGCTGCATTGGCAGGGGTGGAAATCGACCTAAATACTATGTCATCTCCATCGAGTATGGATGAAGGCCCATTTAATGATTATTCTGATGATTGCTTGAAAAGTATGAGTCGATTAGAGCTTAAGCAGTATGCAACATACTGTAGAGACAATTATAGGCGAGTCGTCGCTTGAAAAAATCAAAACAAAGGCATGGTACATAAGTATGTTATAATATATGAAATTTATTATATGAAATCTAATGTTTTTATTCTCAAAATCTAATTTCTATAAATTATATGAAATTTATGCATTATACCAAATTCATAAATGAATAATGACTTTCATGATATGGATTTTCTTAACCAGGAAGAAACATAGGCTAGCGGCACAAATATAGATGTTGAGGAAATTCTAGTTTCACAATTTCCATAGGGGACGCATGGATATTTATTTTTATTAATATTTAATTAATTTTGATATATTTTGTCCCCAAACTTGTA
>LPNX010452165.1:40349-58001 GCA_001517045.1 Pseudotsuga menziesii
CATATTCATTGTACGTACTTTTCATCTCAATATATAAAAGAGAAGGGAGAGGTATAGGTTTATTTATTTAGTTTTCGATTGAGTAGTTAGCAATTCATTGTTTTCTTCTAGCATATTTTTTTAGAAGTAATGAAAAGTAGTCACAGGTTTTCACAGTCATTTTATTGTGTTTCCATTATATTTTTCTACAGTATGTGTTTATAAATTCTAGCATTAATTACAAAGTGAAGTCTTGAGTAGCCTTAAATTTCCTGTTGTTTAGTTTCTTATAGAAATTTTCAGTCCTGGTGTAATCCTCTTCTTCCTTTTGGTTTCTGGGGTAACTTGCCATTGATTCTCATCATTCATCAAGGCTGAATGTCATCTCCATATGTTGACAGAAGTGTGTAATTTCCTTCACATTCATCTCCATATGATTATTTCTATCATGGGTTCATCGGCTTCACAGTGTGTGGACAATTCATACAACGATAAAAGTCTCGATAACCAGCTGGATTATAAACAATTACATTCCCAGTATAAACATTTAATCATATACCAACAACAAGTTTTCCCCAAAGATATCCTTTCCAATCATAAATATAGAGAGAGTCTTTGTACCGCTAGCAGATACGAATTTTCTATTCCCAGTAACCAGTAGAATTCAAGGATGAATGTCATCTCCATATGCTGACATAAGTGTGGAAGTACCTTTTTATGTGATTGAGGTAGTATTTTTGGTCGCCCTCTTCAACAGTATGATTTTAGGAGGCTTTCCATAGCCCTAGTTACAAAATATATATCCCTTGTTATACTGTCATTCAGTCTTAGTGCTTATATTTGTTATTGATTTTTTGTGATAGAGTACCATAAAAATATTCTTTAAAACTGGCCTCAGATCATTAAAAATGGCCTAAAACTTTGTTTGATCATTTTCCCTAAGTGATTTAGAGAGTGCCTCAACTCACTGAAACTAACCTTCCATTTTGGATAACTTTTCTAGATCATTTTCCTTGCATGATTTAGAGAAAGCATCAGGTAATCCATGCCATTTTATATGTTTAGTTACAGAAATATTAACTATGATGATCGAAAATTCATAAACAATTGGTGTGGATCTTCTAATCCACAGTAAAATTTTAGGTCTCTAATAGATAGAGAGTTACTTTTTGAATTTTGTACCTCACCAATTAAAATCAAATCTTTGGTTTTTAATATGTTGTCCATTTGTTTGATAATTTATCTTTGAAAAAAAATGAAGTTGAGCTAAATATTTCATCTTTTGGCTATATGAAAATTTGTAAAATGTTTTTTGGGTCAATGCCACCTGTTAATCCAAGACTTTGCACTTGCTTATGCCTCCTTTTGAGCATTGTACCTCATCAATTTAAAATCAAAATCTTTGATTTTAATATGCTTCCATTTGTTTAATGATTTATCTTGTTAAATATTTTATTGTTTGCTATATGAAAATTGGAAATTATTATTTGGTTCATGAACTAATCACTGTTATTCCAGGACTCGCATTGTCCCAAGCCACATTAAAGATATATTTTTTATAAATAATTGCAAAATTTGTGAGGTAAGATTTCTATCTATAATTTCATATAGTGGAACTTGTTTTGAAATTGGAGGCAAACATAAATTTTGAGCTATAGATTTTATCTTTGTTCTCATATATTTTGTATTTTTGTTAGGGATTTATTCTTTTGAAAAAAAAATTATTTGAGCTTTAGTTTCTTACATTTGTCGCATAATCCCCACAAATCGAGGCATAACAATGGAAAACAATTGACGTAAGGTTTCAATCTATAATTTTACGTGTTCATTGTTTGTTTTCCTATAGGAATCAGAAGAAAAGGGAATCTTTTGAGCTATAGGTTTATCTTTGATCTCATATATTTGCTGATTTATGTGCTATAAATGTATATTTTATTATTTAATATCATGCTTTTATTGTATGATCTTATTTAGATATTTCTTTGGCAGTAATTATCGTTACTCATCATGCTCTTGTTTTATACTTTGAGCATGAAAATGATATAAATAATTATCTGGTGGGACAGCATTTAGTAACTCCTCAAGGAGCGGTGAGACCCTAAACACACAACTTAAAAGAATAAATCCTCATATGCAGATTCAAAATCAAAGCCATGGTAAGATCCTTGGATTTAAAATATTTCAAGGTAGGGATTCAAGTATGCATGTTGTTCCTTTTTCCACCTAAGCTCACCAGTAAGTCTAAAAAATTTCATGCAGCTCTCTTCCTATCAAGTGAAACAATGGAACATATGTCTCAAGATATGGGAATCCAATTTGATTTCTTTACTGTCTGCTATTTTTTTTCATTTGCGGTTATTGTGCAAGCCCGGTCTATTGAAAATTAGTGATTTTAATTTGACAATTTGTTGCTTGGGCATATAGCAATCATTCATAAGGATTTAATCCCATGGTATGGTTGTAAGATTTGGTATTGAGGATAAATTTTCCAAACCTTCATTAATTTGTTGGAGATTATAGGCTGAAAATTATTCTTCAAAAATTTTAGGTGACACTTCAACTTTTAATTCCATTTGTTCTTTTCTTGTTTAGGGTGAAATACTCAAAACATGAATATAGAGATTTTTTATCTGGTCTTTGGTTTATTCCTGTGTTATTGATCAGGGAAAGTATAATCCATATTAAAACCTTTAACCATTGGTTCTAATTTCATGGTTATGTTACAACATTTTTGTTTGTGTCTCAGTTATAGAAATAATTAAGCCTTTAAACATTTTAAGATGAAACTTCAACTATCAATTGCATCCATTTGTTTCCATCATTCTGCCATCTAAGAGGATTCTGAAATCTTTCCTAAAATGAGCTGATATTTTCATTTGTTATGGAACATGTTTCTAAAGCCTTGTCTTTGAATCTTTCTACCAATCACATACTTAAAGCTTCATAAGCTATCCCTTCTAGAATCAATCAAATTGAAGGACGCGAGCTATGGTATCATGCAAAATTCAAAACCTTTTATACAAGGTTGAGAATTCAATCCTCATTTCTTTGTTGTCTATTTTAGCCAATCCCTAAAACCTGAAATTCGTGTAACCTTTGAAAGAAGATGTGTATTTTTGTCTTTGTGAGATGTATACTTCCCTAGTACTATATTTTGATGCCTGATCGTATTTGAATCTTTCTACTATGGTTTCTTCTTGTCCACTAAATTTTTTTTTCCTATATTTCTATGTTTTAATTTACAATATACACTGAAATTATTTATTTATCCTCGCTTTTGCGGATTCAAAGTGATTTACATAACATTTTTTATTTTACTGATTGCAGGGAATGCACTCACTGATCTTCCTTTCTTTCTATATCCAAAGAGAGATACCACCAAGACACTTTAAAGGAGGGAAATAACAAGTGGAAATGAGAACAAACCAATAGCACTTGATCAAGGATGGGAAGTCTTTCATCGCCAATGCATGCTATGTCAAATGTAGAATCTCTGCGGTAAGTGCTGAGCAAGCCAAGAAACAGATTGGTCCAAGTATTGTTCTTATTAAGGAAAAATTAGCAATGAGATGAATTGGTGAAGGTAAATGCATCTCTTAAGGGATGTACTAAAGATAAGGAACACCAGATGGAGGAGTTGTTGCGAGCATATAGAGAACTATGAGCTCTTTTCATTTGGTGGAATTTCTTCTTTGATTATAAAAAGTGATTATATTCTAGACTATTGATCTCCTTTCCAGTTGCAAACGTGATTTTTCTTGTATTGTTATGTTTCCATGTCAAAGCTATGCTTTCAACTTACATCTTGTTTCTATTTTTTCAGTGTCTCTCTGTGCATGCATTATTGCTCATTTTTCCTAGAACGAACATCTGATAATTCTTTAAATGGTCAATGGAATTTGACTTCTAAATATGAAAAAATGACCTCTTGTTGTAGATCCTATAGGGTCTCTGTGGGACATAAATACAAATATTCTACTTTTATTCTGTAGAAAAATGATCAGATTGCAAGCACATGAACTTTTCAGTTTACCTTTCAGACATACCATGCCTTATACATTTGTACAAAAATACCATGTCAGGCATATATTTTACTTATAATTTTATAGTCTTAGGCTATAATATGGACTCATTTCAAAGAAAATTTAGATTGTATGCAAGTTATCGATTTGAAAAGTTAAACACCTTGACCTGGTAGCAATTAGATCCTCGACATAGTTTCTGGTTATTATAACCTATAATTTCATTGTCATTCTTTGTTGCTCTAGCTTTATATTAAACATGTATTTGGGAAATATTAACTATGCTAATGTATGTTTAAGTGCTTTAGAACAATTTATGATCAAATTAGTCCTTGTGATAAGGGGGAAATCCTCCAATGGTGTAAGGTCAAGTAAATGATAATTCTGGATTGCTGGGAATCACCAAACCTCCAATCATGAGTCTGAATACTTAATACTTTGTGAATGCCAAATGTCAATTATGGTATAATTTGCATCTGGATACCATATATTTATTCACATTGTTGTCCACCATGAAAGTCAACCTAATCCACTATTATTTTTTTTTATGTTTAATTCAACTTGAAATCCTAATTTCTTCATTTGCATGTCAAGATTATGTCAAATCAAAATAGGAATTATGTCAAATCAAAAGACTAATATTTCATATTGTGTTAGGAATTCTAGTTGGATTTAAGTGTACCATGTTAATTATATTGTGTTCCTATAAAGGATTATATAATGTGCTACTTGGCATGGGACTTTAGGCTGGGGATATGTTTTGGTTTGGTAATGATAGAGTACTAATGTCCCATGTGTCTTGTTTTTTGTATCAGACGTCATTGAAGATAGAGAGATAGAAGAATAAAGAGATGTATTTTCCCATGGGAAAGTATGCATTTAAGGTGTAAGACGTAGGATTCTGAGACTAAACAGTATAAGTATGACCTGTACAAAGAGAAAACATGAATTTTTTGACAAAAAACTGAATACCAGAAAAAATCCTTGGAAAATGAAATAAACAGAAAACACTAAATTTCATAAGATCTATTTGTTCTAGTACAAAAATGTTTTTTTCTTCTTCTGAAGTTTCATCTACTTGAATGGTTTCCAGACTCTTTACTGAATTTTTTTACCAGTTTTAATTAGTCTTAACTCCATTGTCGAGTTTGAGCAATAATTGACTAGTTTACGGTATGTATTACTCACTACTGAGATTTTGTTGTGTTGAGTCGCCAGTAATTGTGGTGTTGTTCAATTATGATTTTACATTCCATGTGTATTTGATAGTTATTGATAATTCTAGACTTGGAATTTACTTTGTTATGCAATTCAAAAATTCTATACATAAGAGTTGTTTGGTGTTTGGTGTTTGACAACTATTCATAATTCTGGACTTGGAATTTACTTTGTTATGCAGTGCAGAAATTATTTACACAAGAGTTTTGTGTTTGGTGATTCAAAATATTGTTTAATGGTTGTTGTAACTATTGTCAACATAGTCAATATAGTTTAATGTTTTCAATAATGGATAACCATGGTAAACATAGTTAAACGCATTGACCATTGTAATGTTACATGGCTATATCAAGATGTTGAAATCCACAATGCAATATGGGACATAAGCATTCTTGATTGTACTTATTTGACATAGGCCACCCTAAATTATCATCACTACATGGCATATCTATGTTGTTAACATAAATACCCAACCTAATTTGACATAGTACAACCTCATGCGTGCTCATTTGACTTAGTTAGTAGGTCTAAATGGACATAATTAGTACCTTATTTGACATAATCCAATGTGTGTAATAATCTAACCTATGTGCTAATTTGACATAATTTGAAAAAATACATTCTATGTACTAGTAATTTGACATAATCATTGTTGAATTTACCAATTTGACGTATCCGACCCAAAAACATGTCACTACATGGCATACCTAAGTTATTAGTTAATATTGTGGTGGGTAATTATAAATAATTAACCACAATTAAGTATTGATGTTTTTAATTAATAATATTATTAATTAATTATAACCATTTATTATTAAATGTAATGCCCGATGTAGTGTGTTAAGCCCCTAGACATATGTTGTGATTATTATTTGTGTTGTTATGTTGTACTAGGTTCATGGACTATGGAATATGGGAATTATTATTATTATTTTATTATTAATATTATGTATTTATTTTTAGACGTATGTTATATATTGATTAATGAATTTTTTTAGTTGTTATAGGCTATCAAAATGTCAAATAAATTTTCTTGGGAAGAAAACAATAAGAGATATGTTGAGGCTATGGCAGCATTAAATGCGAAGGGTGATGGAAAGTGTTATTTCCCTTGCAATGATTGCAAAGGTTTGTGAACTAGAATAATTTTATGAACATTAGCTGAAAAACATTGTAAGGAGAAGGGGCATGCTGAAGGGGGGTATGAATATCATCCATTGGTAAGACATTATTCATTACATATTGTACTTCTTGTAATAGTACTGATAGGGTATTGACAATTTTTTTATCAATTTAAATATATGTGTTGTATATTATACACTAATGTTATTGCATTGTTTGTAAATATAAATTCAATTCCCCCAATATGTTGACCGCTAGAGAGCTATTTGCCACATAATAGTAGAAATACTACTTTACAAGATGACGAGCATGGAGATCATGCTATTGAATATGGAGTTCTTAATGATCCTATGGACAAAGATGATGTCATTGATACTAATGGTGAAGAGGAGATAAATATATTTTTGCAAGACACATTCACTCCATTGGATGAGGACAACCTCCATGATTTTCATGATGTTCCTCTTCTCGAGAAGTCCCAAGAACCTATCTATGAAGGCTCAACAACCAATATACTAGATGTTATATTTTTGTTTGTGAACTTGAAGGTTTTGAAAGGTTTATCAAACACTTGTTTCAAACAGCTCCTAAGGTATGTAAAGTTGATTATTTTCCTCTATTTTTAGTGTTAATTAGTTCGTAAATTAGGGATATGAATTATTTATGTCGTATATTGTTTACATTTCACTTTTTGTCAATGTTGCATATTGTTGGGTGAATTTCTATTACCACCATCAAATAATTTACCATGCACAAGTAGAAAGGTATTCTTGATTATGAAAGAATTGGAGTGGAGTATCAATCTATTGATGAGTGATTCCATGAAGATGGGTAACACTTTTTGGCCAAATTTGGCGATGAAAACCTGATTTTTTACTCATGTGCTAGATAGAAGCCCTCAAAACGCATATATGCCATGTGAATTTTGACTTGTAGTAAAAAAACAAATTGTAGAATATTATGTTGGCTTCATAGTGATATTTTTTTTTAAATATTTTGATGTCATTTAATGTGTGAATTTTTGCATTTAATGAACTGTGTGACCTTAAAAATTTGAAGAAGCTAATAAGTGGCTCGTGTCCACGTAGAGTAATTCAATCTTGCATTAATAATTTTAAAAAAATAAATATATGAGCATGATATACATAAAATGCAGTGTGATGTGCATATTTTTTTGTTAATTATTTTTGCATTATACAATTATTTATTATTTTTCGAAAGTGACCACATTCAATTTCAACATCGTTTTAAACACATATTTGTCCATGTAAAGGAATTTTTTCTATTTTTTCAAAAATTGAAAAACCAAAGATACCCTTTTGAAGAGGACACGTCAATATGTGATGCGTGCATTTTAAAGAATTTTTTGGCTGTGTATTTTTAACTCTGCGGATTTTTATTTGAGCTGCTTTGAAGTTGCAGTGTGGTTTTCTAAGTATAAGTTTTAGAAGTAATTAAAAAATAAATTACATATGAATGCCAAAATGCGTGTATGATACCTCAATGGATAGAATATTCGTTGGTGAATTTATGGGTATCAACTCCGCTCAGTTATGTGCTAGGAATGGCAGGGTTTACACCTCTGCAAGGCACAGGAAATTTTTCATTTGTTTGAATGAGGGCTAAGTCTGTTTTTTTAAGCCCTCGACCAAGGTATAAACCTCGATCGAGGTATTAACAAGACCTCGACCGAGGGTTTGTAAAGCCCTAAATACCTCGGTCGAGGTATTTAAATACCTCGACCAAGGCATTTAGATACCTCGGTCGAGGTCTTGATAAAACCTCGGTCGAGGGCTTAACAAGCCCTCAACCGAGGTTTGTTTTTCTGTTTTTGCTGAAATGCGCTTGCCAAAAAGTGTTACCCAAGTCCGTGGATTCACCTTGATGCATGTCCTAATGATCATATTATATATTATGGACAGTATGCATTAGAAAACAAATACCCACAATGTGAAATTAGTAGATATCGAATTGATCAATTAACAAAAGAGGTCCCTTGCAAAGTTCTTCGTTATATTCCCATAATTCCACGTTTCCAATGACTATTCAGGTTCCTAAGTATAGCACATTTTATGGATTACCATGCGAAGAACTGAATTGAAGATGGTGTTGTTCGAATGCATGCATATGGTTCTGCATTGAAGAACATCAAAGAAAAATGGCTAATTTTTAAATATAAACCTCGTAATGTTAAAATTTCATTGGTAGCTGATTGTTTCAATCCATTTGGTGAGCTTCATTCTACTTACTCAGTGTGGCCTATTTTCATCATAAACAATAACCTATCTCCTTGGATGACCACTAAGAGAAAGCACACAATGTCGGCAATGATTATTCTAGGTATTTTTATGAAATCTCTAATTATATTATTTCGTAAATTTATTTGTTTAATTGCTACATCATAGCACCTTTTATACGTTTGGATGGATAACTAAATAGCAATATTGTATGTTTATTGATCAATTAGGTAAGTACCAAGTTAAATATATGAATGTATATATTGAGCCTCTTATTGATGAGTTATTGAAGTTATGGGCTGAAACCCTATGTATGACATATGTAGACCCATATGGTAGAAATAATTTCAGTTCCATGGAATGCTTGCATGGATAATTCATGATGCTCTCGGGTTAACACATTTTTGTGATATGTAACTTTACGTTGCACATTGTTAAAATTATATGTTTTTAAGTTTCAAAACATTTTTTAAATTAATGATCTAATTTCACAGCTATAACATTAATAGATATATCTTGCAGGTATTCAAACAAAGGGAAAATTTGCATGTCCAGTATGTGGTCCTAGGATAAAATCTTGTCATTCAAGAAGTTTAGCAAAGGTGTTCGATGAGTATGAGAACTTCCTCCCTAAGAACCATAGGTATCAAACTATCAAAAAAACTAAATTCAATTGTAAATAAGAGAATAAAAAGAAACCACAAAGAATGACACCTCACCTATGGAAGTTGGAATATAATAGAAATCGTCGAGGTATGCAAATTGTATATGCAACATACAATATGTACTCCACGTAATATTATAATTTTTATAGTTTTATTGAATTTTCTCTACCATGGGTGTCATGAATTATTATTAATGTGTTTTCATTTATGTTTAATGAATGTATTTAAGGCATGAATGGGTTTCCACAGGAGGAATGAAGAGTTATCCCATACAATTCAGTAGGTTGTCTTACTATGAGCACCTACAAATAGATCAGGTGTTTGATACAATGCATATCAGGAAGAATGTAACAGAAATTATATGGTGGACATTAGATGGAAGGTCAAACAAAGATAAAATTCAAAATATTTGTGGTGACATTGCAGAAGCCAATAACGCATTGCAAAGTGTAATTATTTCCAATGCCAAAAATGGGAATTGGAATATTAGTCTCCCATGGTTATTAACACGGAGCAACAAAGAAATTCTATAAAACAGGTCATTCAGAAAATAAGGTTTCCAACGGGGTTTTCGTCGAACATAAAAAATATCTTAACCCAAAATGGTGATCTTGGCGGTGTTAAAACTCATGAATGGCATACATTCATTAAGGTAATTATTTATGTATATAATTTCCATTAAGTAAATATTTTTAGTAATTGTTCTCTCCTATTTGGAAACATTAGATAATGAATTGATTTTTTCTACAGTATGTTTTACCTCTAGCTCTCCCAGATAGCTTTAACAAAAACATAAAACAATTTATATATGATCTTGGTAAATACATGAGATATGTAACAATTTTATATGCATGAAAAATGTTCGACGCTCTTTTGGTTGCATTGCTTATTGGCATATTGTGTTTTATAGCTAGGAACTTTATTATATATTATATGCCTCAATTTGGTTGATCATTCATGTTATTTTCTTGCATCTTTTGTAGGTGGATTTCATATAAAGAAATCCTTAAAGAATATATTAGGTATTGGAAGAGAGAAATTCCTCGTCTAATGTGTGAAATGCAGAAGTATTTACCTCCAACATTTTTCAATGCACAAGAACACTATCTCATACACCAAGTTGTGGATATTGAATTGTGTGGACCTGTAAACTCAAGGTCAATGTGGATGGTGGAAAGTAATTTGAATTCATTGAATGCTTTTGTTATACAAAGAGCACGCCCTGAATGTTTTATGCTCCAAGGCTATTTTCTATATCAATCCATGGTGTACATTAGTCCGTATCTTCCAAATTTAGCAAAAAATGTCAATCTACCTCACATTTGGCATGCCGACTCCATCAATAAATTTGAAGGGGAGGTCTTGTCAGGGAAAGGTAGAAAGAGGAAAGTGAAAGGTAATTGAATGGTGTACATTTTGTTTAGTATACAATTAATTTTTCAATTTATGTAATTCTTATTATTCCATTAGTATTTTAAGGTAAACTTAATTTCCTTTAATGATACCTAATTTACAATTCTTAATTGTTTTTTTTTCATATAGTTGGTCGCATGTGGGATGTAATACATTTATACATTGCAAACAATATTGATTGGATGGAGGAATGGATTGAATGATGCAAAGAATACTATGGTACCTTAACATGGGAAGGGGTTAGTAAAATGATTAAAACAATGCATCATCATCGAGAGGAATATCCTGAACTTATGCAAAGGGAAATTGATTTAGCATGCGGTTTAAAAGATAAAAAGGCAAGTATATTTACCATGCTCATTTTCTTCGTTGTTTCACATTGTATCGAAATATTTCTCTCATTTATGTCTTCTTATATATTTATTTACCAATTCGGGCATGATGCAACTGATACATCATAATACTATGTGATGCAATGGCCATAAATTTTGCATCAAAAGGTTGCATGACAAGAGGAAAAAATTTTATTATGGGATAACTATAGTTTTTCAAGTCACTAATGTTTCCTCTAGAAGTGACAGGCATCTAGAAGTATCTGAAAATAGGTACTATGGTTATTTGGAAGATATACTTGAGTGCGACTTTAATTCCTTTAAAGTAGTTATGTTTGAGTTCAAATTGTACAAGATACGAATGAATGAACGTGATCCCAAAATAGCTGTTATTGAGAATTCCAATGTATTTACCATGGTTAATACAAGGGAATTTGAAGTAGGTATAGAGCCTTATGTTCTTCTAAGTCAATGTGAGAAAGTATTTTACTCAGAGGTTCCAGGTAAAGAAGGTTGGTCATACATTGTTAGATATTATCCAAGAGGAATATCGGTCAAGTATAATGTAGTAGAGGAAGAAGAAAATGTTGAAGAAGAAGGTGATGCAAATCAAGAGTAGTGGGATGTCGACGTAGATGTGTCAGATGAAGAAACTAATCAAGAATTTGATCATCCAAATGATGTAGCAGATAATTAAATTGACATTGATGATATTGATGATGAATATCCAACCGAAAATGCCTTTGATCATTACCATGGTACGAGCGATATTTTCAACGATAGTGATTCAGAACTAGATGATGATACAGATGTTGAGTTAGATGAAGAATTGTATAAATGACATTGTAGCAATGTTGGAATCTAGGAGGTATGTGAGAACATATTTTTGCATAATGTATTATATTTACAACTATTTATTTATGTTTAAACCATCATTATCATCATCGTCATCTTCACCATCATCAAAATCTCTGTCATCATCATCATCGTCATCATGATCACCATATTCACCACCACCAGCAACATCATCATTATCTTCATCATCCTCATCATCATCATCATCATCATCTTCGTCATCATCATCATCATCATTATCATAATCCTCGTCATCATTGTCATCGTCATCACCATCATTACAATATCCGTTTTCATCATCATCTTCATCATGATCATCATCTTCACCACCACCACCACCAACTTCATCATGATCATCATCTTCATCATCATCTTCGTCGTCATCATCATCATCATCATAATCATCACCCTCTTCCTCATCAACATCATCATCATCCTCATCAACAACGTCATCATCATCATCATCGTCATCGTCGTCACCATCATCACGATATCCATCATCATCATCATCTTCACCACCACCACCACCACCACCATCATCATTATCATCCTCATCCTCATCCTCATCATCTTCGTCATCATTGTTATCATCATCATCATCACCTTCTTCCTCGTTAACATCATCATCATCATCATAATCCTCATCATCATCATCATTGTCATCATCACCATCATCACAATATCTATCATCATCATCATCTTCAGCATGATCATCATCTTCACCACCATCATCGTCATCTTCATCATCCTCATCCTAATCATCATCATCTTCGTCATCATCATCATCATCACCCTCTTCCTCATCAGCATCATCATCATATTCTTCATCGTCATCATATTCATCATCATGGCCACCATCATCATCATCGTCATTGTCATCGTCATCATCATCATCATCATCATCATCATCATCGTTGTCATCACCATATTCATCATCATCATCATATTCATCATCAACCTCATCATCATCCCCATCATCATCATCATCATCAGTAGCAGCAGTAGCAGCACCGTGATAATCATATTCATAGTCATCTAATTCATCATCATCCTCATCCTCATCATTGATGATGATGATGATCGTAATTGATATCTACTTTATAGATTTTGATTTAATTACTGTTATTTACATTTTCTTGTATGTTTCCATATGTTATAACACATTTTTTTTAGATAGATTTTGTCGGGTTATGGGGAATTGAGAGTGATGTGAGGGGGGGGAGGGGCCATAAGAGCTTCCACCTTCATGTGGTTGGCACAGTTCAGTAAAGAATATTAAATTATTCTCGAAACAAAGAGAAGCTCAGTAGGGAAATTCCTAGTTATGATATTCATGATGATTATGATGATGATGATGATGATGATGATGGCGATGTCGATGTCGTTGATGATCATCATCATCATCATCGCCATCATCATCATCCTAATCATCTTCATCATAATCATCGTCTTCATTGACAACATCATCATCACCATCATCATGATCATGATCATCATCGTCATCAACATCATCATCATCATCATTATCATCATCATCATTGTCATCGTCATCGTCGTCATCGTCTTCGTCATCATCATCATCATCATCATCATTATCATAATCATCATCATCATCATCATTGTCATCATCATCATCATCTTCATCATCATCGTCGTCGTCGTCAACACAATCTTTATCATCATCGTCGTCGTCGTCATCTTCATCATCATCATCACCATGGTCATCATCATCGTCTTCATTGTCATCATCATCGTCACCATCATCATGATCATCATCATCAACAACAACAACAACATCATCATCATCATCATCATCCTCGTGATCATAATCATCCTCATGATCATCATCATCACCATCATCATCATCATCATCATCATCATCATCGACATCAACATCACCATAATCATCATTATCTTCATCATCATTGTCGTCAACATCATCGTCGTCGTCATCATCGTCATCCTCGTCGTCGTCATTATCATCATCATCATCATCATCATCATCATCTTCATCATCGTCATCTTCATCATCATCATCTTCACCATCATCATCATCATCATCAACTTCATCATCATCATCTTCATCATCATATTCAATATCGTCGCCATCATCATCATCGTCATCATCATCTTCAATATTGCCGCCATCATCATCGTCGTCGTCGTCGTCGTCGTCGTTGTCATCATGATCATCATCTTCATCATCATCATCATCATCATCATCATCTTCATCAGCATGATCATGATCGTCATTGTGATCATCATCTTCATCATCATCGTCATCATCATCACCAGCTTCATCATCATCATCATCATCTTAATCATCATCATCATCATGAATATCATCGTCATCATCATGATCATCATCATCATCATCATATTCATCATCATCATCATCTTCATCATCATCGTCGTCGTCGTCATTTTCATCATCGTCGTCATTTTCATCATCATCATCATCGTCATCACAATCTTCATGATCATCATCATCTTCTTCTTCATCATCATCCTGGTCATCTTCATCATGGTCATCATCTTCATTGTCATCATCATCTTCAACATCATCATGATCATGATCATCATCGTCGTCATCATCATCATCATCATCCTCATGATCATCATCATCATCATGATCATCATCATCACCATCATCAGCAGCAGCAGCAACATTGACATCACCATCATCAGCCGCAGTAGTAGCATTGACATCACCACCATCATCATCATCTTCCTCATCTTCATCATCATGATCAATATCATCACTATGTTCAATATCTTATGTCAATGGTCACATTGTAAAGTCGAAGTACCATAAACAACAAATCAAAATATAATGAAGCATCCTTAATAAAATTAAAATTAAATATATAAAAATTAAAATAAAAAATAAAACAAAAACAAAACAAAAATATAAAAAAAATAAAATATATAATAATAAAACAAAACAAACATATATAAAAAATAAAATATAAAATATAAAAAAACAAAACAAAAATATATAAAATAAAATAAAATATAAAATAAATAAATAGAAACAAAAAAAACAAACAACAAAGAATACATATGACACAATATACAACCAACAAAGAACAAAGAATCACCACGAAACCAACATCCAAACCCCTCGACAGGTGCTACTGGAGGTCACATAGAGGAGGTCTCGAGAGGTGTTGTCAGAGGTCACGCAAAGGTCACCCAGAAGAGGTGGTCAAGACCGATGCTTCCAAATGTCACACAAAGGAGGGTTTGCAGTGGTTAGGGTTTGCAATGGTCACACAGAGGACGGGTTTATACTAGTATGGAAAAGCTGAAATGACTGTGTTCATAACATATTTTAAAAGTTGAACTTCTCTTCCCCTGAATTTCCCTCTCTGGGTGAGGTCAAGGTCATTGATGTCACGTCCCCATCCCTCTGACCGGCGAAGAGGACGCGACGAACACCAAAGACAGACCGGGCCAACTGCCCCATGAACATACTCAGGAAAATCCATGCTGAAATTAAAACTTACAAGCATACACAGATGCAAAACTCTTCAATCATACAGCGGAAGCAACACAAACACATTTCCAACATAAGCATGTTCATTATAATTCATGAAATAGTAGATTAATTTCAGAGATGAAATAACAGCTGCACTTATATTTCAATGAAGATCTCGCCCGCAACCAGCTACATCACTGCAACGTTCCACCCAACCATAGGCCATCTTGCTCATCAATCTCTCAGCAACGCTGCCACCCCCGAGCTGGGCATGATTCCTCAAGGACTAAGGGACAATTGCAGGCTTACACGTAGCCAAGGGGACACAAAACAGCAGGCAAGCACCGTTGGGTTTATCAAGCTGTCCACCAATCAGCCAAGCCAACACAGCCGAAAGGCCAACCACTGCATACATGCAGCAACAATCCCTTCACAGCTCTTGTGAAGGAGGAAAAACAACCAGAAATGATCCCCAAACGAAAGGTGAGACACAGCTCCAGCCTACAAAGCAACTCAGAGTTGGTTTTGGCCCTAACGTGGCCAAAACAACTCAGCTGCAACCCAAACCAGGGTACCTCAGCAGCCACAAACACACAATGAAATGATAACAGCATTCCACGGTTCCAAACAGGGAAAGAACTCAACCAACATCCCACTATGGACAATAAATAGCATTCCCAGCATAGCCACAGAAATTCAAATGCAGACCACAGTAGAAAATGGCTCACTACAAGTACCCAGTGGCCCAAAATGCAGTTGGACACCACCGCTAACACGAAAACACGTGGGGAAGACAACAGCCCCAAAACAAAACAGTGAGCATGGCTCTCACATGGGAAATCGACCTCAACGGTCTGTGCGTGAGGAAAAACTTGCACCCAACAGCAAAAATACACGGGAAAACATACCCAATCTCTACGTGAGAGTTTCAGCCTGCGCATGAGGGAAAATAGCCTCACCTCTGGTCACGAATCAACAGGCCATCTGGAGGACGAATAGACCTCTGCGTGAGGAGCAACAGACTCGCCCTTGGAGCAACCGACCATGAGGAGGATGAAGACCAGCGTGAGAGAAACGAAGGTTCTCCACTGGGCATGCGTACTGTCAAGACTGACAGCAACCTGCCAAAACCCACGTTTTTCCATGCCCACGTTTCCTCATGCAATAACTGCCCCCAACTAACAAATTCAAGACATTGAAGAGGTTGGAGAGGTTGGGTAAGATAAGAAAGGTGGAAAACAAAACTAAGGTGACAAAACATATGGGTTTTTCCCCCATAACCAAGGTTTGACATCCCCCACCCTTATCCTTTGGAACCATGCCCTTTTCATTTTAACGTTGCACTGTCGTAGCTGGTTGTGGTTTTAGTTTTATTTGATGTGCGTATTTACATGATGCCACATTACTAATGTGCTGGATAGCACAACATACCATCGGCAATTATCCCCATTGCCGAAACATACACAACCAAATCGATGGTGGGATTTTTACTTGAGCTCCTCACCACGATTAATTACATTATATACATCATGCAAACGGGGTCAAAACCGGGGACATTATATTCCCCTCCCCCTTGGAGTAACACCATCCTCGGTGTTCCATTACATATATACAATACATATACCATTGCACATCAAAATTTCAAAATTTGCAGATCTGCCCCACGTTCAATCATTTACTTTGAACGTTTAGGACCAAGCCTCTCGGTTTCCATGGACCTCCCCTACTGGTTCTCAGCTTCCAGCTGACCCCAAAGTCTAGGAACTTTGTGGCTATCACCTTCATCATGTTCCCTCATTGGGCAGTCCCGGCATAAATGTTGTCCTCCTCATCTCTAGCATCTCACTGGCTGCTTCATCATTACCTGCTCAATTTCCTTTGAGTCTTCATGCCTGGACCATTTCTTATCGGGTCGCTCGGACGAATGTCCCATTGCTGATCCACCTTCCTTTCCTTTGCCAATTGCTCTTAGAAGGCTTTTCACCTCCCTTTGCAAACCAATAGAGTCTTGCAAAATCTAGTGGTTCATTTCACTCTGCCTTCTCTGTATCTTGAGCATCTCCCCAAGATTCTCTTGGGTCTTGGAAATCATTTGAAGGAGACTTGCAGCCAAGTCCAACAACTTTTGATCTACTGCCATGATCAATGTGCACCACCTGGTTTCACTTTTCTCACCTGTGAAATGCACCATTGAAATTCTATCAGACCAAGCATGATATAGAAATCAAAATCAGTTAGTTAATTACCCAATTGGCATGACAGTCCAAGTCTCCTTAATGAGGCTTTCATATTTTTCATGCCTTCCCCCAACATGCACATGAGCTCATT
>LPNX010452204.1:0-80799 GCA_001517045.1 Pseudotsuga menziesii
TAAACGTATTTGCATGAACTGACGTAACAATGTAGGATTACGCACCTGGTAAGCTCGATTGAGCTGGGAAACAACCAACTGAGAATCCAAATGGACTTCAAGCTAGGTGATGCCTCATGACTAGGCATCCCATAGGAGCTCAATTACAGCCCTATACTCAGCAACATTATTGGAAGCAGGACCTAGACAAGCGCCACCCGCGACAACAAGCTGTCCTGAGGGGGAGTAGATAACCCATGTTGTCGAATCCAGGTTACAAGTGTGACGGATGGCGCCATCAGCAAAACCTACATACATCTCGGAAGACATCTACAACAACCAGCAGATAATATAAAAAATGACACTGACCACGTAATGTACATAAAAATACATACATTAATATACAAGAAAAAGTGCTAAGCCTAGGCATAGTACTTCTTCAGGTAGAGCCCATTTCTAGGCTCAGGCAGCTTATTCCCATCATAATCTACTAATTCATATGTTCCTTTACTCAAAACTTTAGACACAACATAGGGTCCCAACCACATAGCCTTGAATTTTCCTGCCCCCAGAGGCTCCTTATCTTGGACCTAGAGCAAGACAAGTTCCCCCTCAGAGAAAACCCGAGGTTTGACCTTTTTATCATATTGAGATTTAACCCTATTCTTATGAGCTTGATTTGCAGTCAACGCATCTCTACGTTGCTCATCAAGGTGTTCTAAATGAAGCAACCGTTCTTCAAGCTCAGTTGTGTCAGGTAGCACATGAATAGCTATCTGCAAGGATGGGATTTCGCATTCAATCGGCGTAATAGATTCCACCCCGTGAACGAGTTAGAAGGGGGAAAAACCCGTAGCAGTTTTGACATTGGTTCGATAAGCCCAAAGAGCAGGATATAACATGATGTGCCAATTTGAACGGGCTGCATCAATAGTACGTTTAAGGACAGTTTTTAAAGTTTTGTTTACAGCCTCAACCTGACCATTTGCTTGCGGATAATAAGGAGAAGAGTGTTCTTGTCGAAATCCGAGCATGGTGGTCAGCTCTGTCATCATGTGATTTTGGAAATGACTGCCATGGTCAGTGTGTTGCTACCGCAATGGTTCTCCCCAAATTTATTTTACTTAAGTTTCCGGGCCCCTCCTCATTATTTTTGTATGGCTTGATCGTTGAACTTTTTAGCTCCTTGAGCGTGTTTTCTTTCGCTTCTCTGAAGGTGGATGTCAGTAGTCTATGTGTGCTTTGTTCATCTTTGGTTCGAGTCGTGAATATGTGGTCTAAGAGAAGTAAATTCACTGTTCTTCGGCGCATCCTGTGAAGAAACACGACTTTGGTTACAGCCGACCCTTAGCATTGCTCAAATATTGGAGTTTGTCTGTAAGCGGGCCTCTCTTACTGCTGGATCGGAGGCTGCGAATTTTCCACCCTTTCGCCATTGCGGCTCCGAGACTTTTCTTTCGTCCGATCTCCTAAACCGTCCGACGCCCGATGTATGTTAACTGTAAATCGCGGGTCCGTAGCTTCTGCTTGCCCGCCGTTGCGGCTGGGAGGAGGTAGTCAGTTTTCGATCCGAGTCTCTTCCGACGTCCGACTTAGTTGCCCATCCATTCCGTGTGTCCCCTAGCTCTCTGCCTCCACCGTTGCGGCTGCTAAAGTCTTCCGGCTTCCGAAGATAAAACCGCCTGACTTCCGACTTACGACATCTCCCGCCCGCGTTTCACTTGGCTGCAACTTAAACCTCACCCGACATTGCGGCTGGCTGTGTCCCTGGGCTCCCGAATTCATTTCTCTCTGATCGTCGACTTGTTTTTTCCGTCGGTGACCATAGAATATTTCCAATCCCGTAGGAGGTTCGCTTGGCCATTTCCTTGTGGATTGGTTAATTGATGATATTTGTCGTTTGAATCATGCTCTTAATTTGAATGCAGGCAGTATACAGGCAACCGGTCAATTTGTCATGACAGGAAGAAAGATTAACCCATTTGGAAGAAGTATGACTGAAAAGAGGCAGATGGAGGACGAAGTCAGGAGCTGTAGAGGCGTGATTCCAGAAACGGATCAGTTACCAAGTTGTCATGATCACGTAATGACAAAAGAACGGAATGTGTAGAGTTTGGGAAACCGAAAGACCATGGGTCTGGAAAAGAAAACGCTCTGTAATTATAGTTTAAATAGAGGGACGAAGCACTTAGAAGGGGTTTTTTCCCTGAAAAACTTTGTATTGGTTTTACTTGTAAGATGAACTACTTCGTTTTGCATAGGAACTACAATTTTTGCTTGTCGGAGAGAGTGAAAAGTGAAATGTATCAATGCAAACTAAATGAATAATGTTGAAGAGGAACTATTTCGTTTTCAGCTGTGTTTCATTTACTGTAAGAGTTTTCGATATTCTGAACCTACGTTCTTACTAAATGTTCTTCAGTAATTTCTGGATATTTTTCGCTGTGAGTAATAGATGTTGTTATAAAATGATCGGCTACCTGGTTATTTGAATATCTGTAAGTGTTCATGTGCTCTAGAATACGTATCAACTACCTGTGATTTTTATTTATGCATGTAAAAAAGTATTGCTCACCCAAAATGATAACCGTGCTCCCTAGGGATAGTGTAGATAGTTAGCTTATTTTATTTTGTATCTAGTTTGGTTGCTCGCGAGCGCAAGACGAGAGGTAAGAACCTGCGCATCACTTTGTGACTGTTCCTTGCAGCTTGATCACCCTGCATTTAGTTAGGCACTTGCATATCATTTCTTTAAGTCAAAATGCAAAAAATCGGTGGGCCGGGCCGCAACCGGTAAAGCCTTAGTTTTGTTCCTTGACCTACGATAGCCGGACCACAAACCAGACGGATTCCCTATTTCAACAGTCAACGGGCTAGTTGGGAACATTGATTGGGGAGAATCCCTTACTGTTGCCGCCTGCGAATTTCCAGGCCTCAACAGTTTTGGCGCTAGAAGGAGGGCCGCCAGTGCATGGCTGGCCGAGGAAACCTGTTTTCCCGAGATTATTCCATTGGTTACAGTTCTGAAAGTAGTGGACCATGTATTTCAATTTCGGAAGAAGAAAATAGAGAACATCTATATCCTGTTCGTAACGAAATCGTTAATGATCTGAGAATACATACCCGTGCTTATGTAAAGAAGATTGGAGGGTTGCCTATTATCAATGAATTACCTAGAAGAGAGTACAAGAAGAAATACCGTCCTCTAATTGAAGATTCGGTGTTGGTTGGAGACTGGAAAGAACTTGTGGAAACTGCCATACAGGAGGTTGAATTGCCTTTGAACCAAGTAGGTCCAGACGCTCCTTACGATTCTCCTGTTCACACCCCGGTTGGTTCACGTCCTCACTCTCTCATTGGTTCACCCCCTCACTCTCCACCTCAACTCATGGCCGGCGTTAACGCCAATCAACCCCCACCTAATCCTCCACCACCTGCATGGAAAGCCAGATCACCTCTAAATATGACCCCACCTTTGCATGACCTACCTCAAGCATTTGAGAAGCTACTGCCCAAATTTGATCCAAATGAGAAAATCCTAGTGGATGACCACCTACAAAGTTTCTAATTGGCAATAGAAGGTCTGAGGGATGGGGAACACGAAGATGTAGTGTGTAGACTGTTCCCGCACACCCTCAAAAGAGCTGCGGCCTCATGGTATTTTGGATTGCCCGCTAACTCTATCCCAGACTGGGATACCTTCGAGAGAATGTTCAAGAGTAAGTACGCAGTCCAAAAGACTCACGCTGCCCTCATGAAAGGACTGTGTGCATTAAAGAAAGAGAAAAAGGAAAAAGTGCACAGCTTCACACAAAGGTTTACAGCATATCTTAAAAATTTCTCTGAAACAGATAATCCTTCAGACAAAGTGCTAATCGAATACTATACCTCAGCTTTAGGTCCTGATTTAGCCATGTTTGCAAAAGCTAGGGCCAAGCCTACCTTAACAGAGACCTATGAAGAGGCAGAAGTGGTGGAAGCAGAAAGAGAGAGTGTGGAGGACTATCCGGAACAATCAGGAGAGAAAGTTGCGGGAAGAAAAACCTTATTGTTTACTAAGCCTAAAGAAGAAAAGGCACCAGACTATGAAAGCATGGCTAAAATGATGCAAAAGCTATCCAATAAGATCATATACTTAGAAAAGGAAAAAGAATCACAAAAGTTCTTCAGACCATATTATAAAAAAAGGGAGGATGGAAATCAGACCCAACCTCCTCCTCAAAAAACTACCTCCATGAATCTGACAGAGATAGGGATGGAAAATTTCTGTACTTTTCATCAACAGCCCCATTCCAAAAAGAAATGTCCACAATGGATAAATTCAATGACATTGGTCATGAATCAGATGTTGGATTCAAGATTAATGGAGGAAGATGAAGATGAAACGAATGAAAATGCTGCTTCCACTTCTACGAAAGGACAGGAGGATGAGACCATGGCATTATGGAATTCTGTCTCCTTACTCGATGCAGAGGAGGAAAATACCCAGGGATGCAAAGCTATCAGGGAGGCTAATGTAACAACTAGGAGAAAAGGGATGGTTAGTGATGACAGTCTTCTACTCCCAAAGATTCGAAGGCTGCAAAGAAATATAAAAAAGAAATTTCAAGACGAATCATTAGCTGATCAGATTCCGGAATTTACCATTACCAGCCAGGATCCGAAGCAAAACAGAATGCCGCCTAGGCCAAACAATGAGAATGTGAATGCTGATAAATCTCAGTCCACTAGACAACTAATCGAATATGACATTGTCGAAGATCTAAAGAAGATAAAGGCAAACGTCCCGCTGTTTGAAATGTGCAAAGTACCTCAACAGAAAGAAAATATATTGAAGGCGCTTGAAACGTCAGAAGAAAAGCTGCCTGCCGACAATCAGCCTCGGGACGAAGAAGAGATTGGAGAAGCTAGCGTCGGAGGTAAGTCTAAAACCAAGCATCCACCTTTCCTCCTGACATTAGAAATTTTCAATCATAACGTACACCATTTCCTAGTGGACTCAGGGGCGTCAATTAATGTCATGCCCATATCAGTATGTAAGAAAATAAACAGACAGCCTAAGCCATCCACATGGAGGGTGGTGCAATTGGATAGGACGGACGTCAAGGTAATTGGTGAAATGGAAGATGTCCTGATCCGTCTGGCATCCAATGATAAAGTATGCCAAATTATTAACATCGTAGTGGCTGACATACTAGATGCTTATGGCCTGGTCCTGAGCAGAGATTGGTCAGCCAAATTAAATGGGTATTTCGCCACAGATTGGTCACATCTTTGGTTTCCTCACAAAGGGAGTCCTAATCAGATCAAGGTTTTGAGAGAACCTCATATGAAGTACAATGTCACTCAATTAGATGAGAAGAATGTACCGGTCGAATCTGTATTGGGAAACTACTTTCTTGAACTCGAACCAGGGAATTATCAAGCGGAAGAGGCTAGCAACACACCTAACACCCAGCCTGATCTCCTTCGTTTTTCTCGGGCTGATGAGCTTGACTGTAAAATAGTAGATTTAGCTGTAGGAGTAGATTCATTTTCAGTAGATAATGTTCTCTGGACTTTATATTTTGACGGCTCGAAAACGTTAGAAGGGTCAGGGGCCGGCTGCGTCCTCATTGATCCACAAAAAAATAAGCACTTCCTATCCTGTAGATTAGAGTTCGAATGTACTAACAATACGGCTGAATATGAAACACTGCTACAGGGACTCAAGAAAGCAATCGAGCTGTAGGTTAGTAATTTAAAAGTTTTCGGGGATTCGGAAATAGTTGTAAAGCAAATAAGAAATCAAATACATTGTGTTTCCCCTCATTTGAAAGCTTACCAAAACGAGGCATGGGAGTTGCTTAAATGTTTTCATGCATTTAACATTATTTCAATCCCAAGAATAAAAAATGCAGCCGCTGATCTTCTAGCTACATCAGCCGCCAGGTTGGTTCCCACTAATAACAAATGTTCTATTGAACTGCTTTTCAGGCCATCGGTTCCTGACATGATCACCAACCTGCGAGTATTTGACGATGATCGGCAAATAATAGAATGCTTGACAAATGAGGAGGTTTTTAAAGGAGCCATTATTGACGATGAGGAACATCAGGATGAAATGAAATATGACAATTTCATTCCCAAAGGGGTCAGGACGTTAGAGAAGATGTTTGACCTGAACGAGAAATTTAGAAGACCTGCTAATGTGAAGATGCACAGCTCAACTCTACAATTCGAGCTAATAAATTTAGGGACTGAAACAGAGCCTAAGTTCGTGAGCCTCGGCAAGTGCTGTTCACCAGCAGAAAGAGACAAGTTCCTCAGTTTGTTTAAGCAGTACAAAGATGTTTTTGCATGGACGTATGCAGATTTAAAAACCTATGACACTAATATCATCAAACATATCATTCCTATTAAAGCAGGCGTCAAGCCATATCAGCAACCGCTGAGGAAGATGCACCCAAAGCTAGAACCACTAATCCAGAGCGAAGTGAAGAAATTGTTAGATGCTAGGATTATTTTTAAGGTCCGGCATTCAGAATGGGTGTCAAATTTGGTGCCAGTCAGAAAAAAATCGGGAGAAATCAGACTGTGCATGGAATTCAGAAACTTAAACCGCGCATCAGACAAAGACAATTATCTAGTACCTCCCATGGAGCAACTTCTACAGATGGTGTCTGGTTCTGAATTGTTTTCATTATTAGATGGATTCTCTGGCTACAACCAAGTGTTAGTAGTAGAGGAAGATAGATTGAAAACAACATTCAGAACTAAATGGGGAACTTTCGCATATAGAAGAATGCCTTTTGGCCTAATTAATACTGGCGTGACATTTCAGAGAGCTATGGACATAGCTTTCCGAGGACTGATTGGGCGAAGTGTGGTGGTCTACCTTGATGACATAACAATATTTTCAAAGAAAAGAGGGGAGCACACGTTCCACCTAAAGCAAATTTTCAAGCGCTGTCGGAAGTATGGCATTTCCCTAAATCCTAAGAAGTGCATATTTGCGGTCACAGAAGGCAAATTACTAGGACATATAGTGTCAAAAAGAGGCATATCTATAGACCCAGAAAGAATCAAAGCCATTGAACAAATTCCCATGCCTCATAATAAAAAAGGAATGCAATCCTTCATGGGAACAATAAACTTCGTGCGTAGATTTGTGCCTGATTTTTCCCAGACTGTTAAACCATTACAGCAGATGGTCAAGCAAAACGCACAATTTAAGTGGAATGAAACGGAAAAGAACACTTTTGGTAAAATCAAGACTGTCGTTGCACATGCGCCCTCTTTGAAAAGTCCAGACTTTGATAAGGACTTTATTATGTATACATTTGCTTCCGATGATTCATTAGCAGCGGTACTCACGCAAAAGGAAGAAGGGGGTGATGAATTCCCAATCTCTTTTATGAGCACTGGGCTACAAGGAGCTGAATTAAAATACCCAGCCATTGATAAGCAGGCATACGCATTATTTAAGGCAGTAAAGCAATTCAGGCCTTATATACTAAAAAATCGTACCAAGGTAATAGTCCCTTACCCAGCTGTAAGATCCCTTCTCATTCAAAAAGAATTAGGAGAAAGAAGGGGCAACTGGGTAACAGTGCTTCAAGAATACGATCTTGAATTCAAGCCAGCTACTATAGTAAAAGGTCAAGGGTTATGCAAACTGATGACTGGAAAGACAAACAATGAAGAACAAGCATGGGAAGATGAAGCTGATTTGCATGTAACAGATGTCTGCCCTTTCTTCATAGCTCCTGAGTCGTGGTATAGATATATTGTGCATTACTTGCAGTCAGGGGTGTTACCGGAACATTGAAGTTCCAAACAAAGAAGAGCTCTGTGTTTGAAATCAGCCTCCTACCAAATCGTAGAGGGCGTATTGTTCAGAAAAAACTATGATGGGGTCCTCCTGAGATGCTTGGAGAAAGAAGATGCTGAGAAGGTGATGTCTGAGTTGCACGATGGCTCAGCTGGGGGACATTATTCAGGGGACACTACAGCCCACAAGGTTCTCAGAGCTGGTTACTACTGGCCAACACTCTTTAGGGATGCACATGCACACGTCAGAAAATGTGATACTTGCCAAAGATGTGGTGGAAGACAACCTAGAGCAGCAGCACCTCTAAAGCTAGTAATGATCACAGAGCCTTTCGAACAATGGGGAATAGACGTCATTGGAGAAATAAAGCCAAATTCATCCCTGCTGCACAAGTATATTCTAACTGCAACTGATTATTTCACTCGCTGGGTCGAGGCCATCCCATTGCGCAAGATAAACGAGGATGAATTCATCAGCTTCTTACAAGATCATATCATGACCAGGTTTGGAGTTCCAGTTTCGTTAGTTTTTGATAATGCTAAATACTTTTCATCCATTAAATTGACTGCTTTTGCTCATGAGAAAGGGATAAAATTACATTATTCTACTAACTACTATCCGCAAGGGAATGGCCTGGCTGAATCTTCCAATAAAAACCTCATTAGAATCCTGAAGAAGACTGTCATAGAAAACCAGCGAAGTTGGCACTCAGCCTTACCCAACGCCCTGTGGGCTGACAGAGTCACTCCCAAGTCTGCCGTAGGAGTGTCACCCTATACCCTCGTGTACGGAAAGGAAGCCATCCTGCCTCCCAATATTCTACTACCTTCTTCCATACTAGCTCAAGAGTCTAGGGGGTCGGATGATGAGGTTCTGCAAATAAGAATATATAATCTCCTAAAAGCAGAAGAAGCCAGATCCAAAGCTGGAGAATGCTTCAGACAACAGCAGGAGGTAGTCAAAAGATGGTTTGACAAACATAAAGCTGGGAAAAGGGACTTTGAAGTAGGAGACTTGGTCCTCAAGTGGGACCACCCCCATGATGAAAAAGGAAAGCATACCAAATTCCAGCAGTTATGGGTAGGCCCCTTTCCTATTGTAGCCAAACTTGGCCCTGCTACTTATAAGTTGCAAGATTTACAGGGATGGGAAGAGAACTTGCCAATAAATGGTTTGGTTCTCAAGCCTTACTTTTCTTGAAGTTTTTCTTTGATAGTTTCTGCCTTGTATATAAATAAGCTGTGTAGTTGTTTTCGAGTCACGCTTTCTTTTAATTTAATGTTTAGTCTTGATTTTCAATAAAGGAACAAACTTGTGGTGGACTGGAGAATACTAAGGTCTTTTGGGAATAGAAAATATGTTGAGTATCAGCCTGTGTATTGCTTAAAGGATTCTTCCAGCCTAACGGTTTTCTCGAATAAAATATGGTGTGCATTGAAGTCCTGCTTAACCCCTGTGAATGAAACCGGATTCGGAGAGTCTGGAGTACTATGTCGGGGCTTCATCCACGTCACATTTAAAATGTTCTAAGGAGCGACAGTAAAGGACCCATGGGAGGAAGCAAGGTGAACAGCGTATTAAATATAAATTATCCCATGCCAAGAAACAAATGCCAAGAGGCAGCTAAAGAGTCAAACTTCTGGAAAAGTACCATAAATCAAAGTAAGTGCTAAAGCATAAACACTAAATTGCCAAAAGATCCTCTTCGTCCGTGAGATGGGACTTAAAGTACACCACTCACACAAAAGGGCACTATGGGATAGAGGATCCTGAATTAAAATTCAGTAAGAAAGGCGCACAGAAGGACCCGGATGAAAGGACAAAAGTCCAAAGGCACCAAAGTGTTAAACTGGCATGGGAATAAGGAACAAACGGATACTATTGTTTGCTATGTGCTACAACCCTGTGGTGTCCACACTGTTAGCTACCTGAAAATAGAGGTAATAATGAAACTCATACTCTGGCCTCGGCACAGTTATTTGGACTTGAGGGTCTCGGTTTTCCTTTTCCCCAAAGGACTAGCATCAATGATTAAGGTACACACTTCGGTGATATGAGAAATCTAGATAGCTGGAAGAATTCGATGGATGCATTTGTTGCGGAACAGTCTGCCACTCAAAGACAATAATCACCCAGAGATCTAGGTTCCCCAGGTAATCGCCAGTTGTTGCTACTGCAACGGTTCTCCCCGAATTTATTTTACTTAAGTTTCTGGGCCCCTCCTCATTATTTTTGTATGGCTTGATCATTGAACTTTTTAGCTCCTTGAGCGTGTTTTCTTTCGCTTCTCTGAAGGTGGATGTCAGTAGTCTATGTGTGCTTTGTTCATCTTTGGTTCGAGTCGTGTATGTGGTCTAAGAGAAGTAAATTCGTTGTTCTTCGGCGCATCCTGTGAAGAAACATGACTTTGGTTACAGCCGACCCTTAGCATTGCTCAAATACTGGAGTTTCTCTGTAAGCGGGCCTCTCTTACTGCTGGATCGGAGGCTGCGAAGTTTCCACCCTTTCGCGGTTGCGGCTCCAAGACTTTTCTTCCGTCCGATCTCCTAAACCGTCCGACGCCCGATGTATGTTAACTGTAAATCGCGGGTCCATAGCTTCTGCTTGCCTGCCGTTGTGGCTGGGAGGAGGTAGTCAGTTTTCGATCCGAGTCTCTTTCAACGTCCGACTTAGTTTCCCGTCCATTCCGCGTGTCCCCTAGCTCTCCCCCTCCGTCGTTGCGGCTGCTAAAGTCTTCCGGCTTCCGAAGCTAAAACCGCCCGACTTCCGACTTACGACATCTCCCGCCCGCGTTTCACTTGGCTGCAACTTAAACCTCACCCGACATTGCGGCTGGCTATGTCCCTGGGCTCTTGAATTCGTTTCTCTCTGATCGCCGACTTGTTTTTTCCATCGGCGACCATAGAATATTGCCAGTCCCGTAGGAGGTTCGCTCGGTCATTTCCTTGTGGATTGGTTAATTGATGATATTTGTCATTTGAATCATGCTCTTAATTTGAATGCAGGCAGTATACAGGCAACTGGTCAATTTGTCACGACAGGAAGAAAGATTAACCCATTTGGAAAAATAATGACTGAAAAGAGGTAGATGGAGGACGAAGTCAGGAGCTGTAGAGGCGTGATTCCAGAAACGGATCAGTTACCAAGTTGTCATGATCACGTAATGACAAAAGACCGGAATGTGTAGAGTTTGGGAAACCGAAAGACCATGGGTCTGGAAAAGAAAACGCTCTGTAATTATAGTTTAAATAGAGGGACGAAGCACTTAGAAGGGGCTTTTTCCCTGGAAAACTTTGTATTGGTTTTACTTGTAAGATGAACTACTTCGTTTTGCATAGGAACTGTAATTTTTGCCTGTCGGAGAGAGTGAAAAGCGAAATGTATCAATGCAAACTAAATGAATAATGTTGAAGAGGAACTATTTCGTTTTCAGCTGTGTTTCATTTACTGTAAGAGTTTTCGATATTCTGAACCTACGTTCTTGCTAAATGTTCTTCAGTAATTTCTGGATATTTTTCACTGTGAGTAATAGATGTTGTTATAAAATGATCGGCTACCTAGTTATTTGAATATCTGTAAGTGTTCATGTGCTCTAGAAGAAGTATCAGCTACCTGTGATTTTTCTTTATGCATGTAAAAAAGTATTTCTCACCCAAAATGATAACCTTGCTCCCTAGGGATAGTGTAGATAGTTAGCTTATTTTCTTTTGTATCTGGTTTGGTTGCTCGTGAGCGCAAGACGAGAGGTAAGAACCTGCGCATCACTTTGTGACCATTTCCTGCAGCTTGATCACCCTGCATTTAGTTAGGCACTTGCATATCATTTCTTTAAGTCAAAATGCAAAAACGTGGTGGGCCGGGCCGCAACCGGTAAAGCCTTAGTTTTGTTCCTTGACCTATGGTAGCCGGACCGCAAACCGGACGAATTCCCTATTTCAACAGTCAACGGGATATTTGGGAACGTTGATTGGGGATAATCCCTTACTGTTGCCGCCTGCGAATTTCCAGGCCTCAACACAGTGACAATCACTTTGGGAATACCAAACCTAGCAATAATCTGATTAAACATGAAGTAAGCTGTCATTTCCCCATTGTCTTTGAAAGTAGGCATTGCCTCTACCCATTTTGTGAAATAGTCGACAGTGACAATGATGTATTTATGCCCCCCAGCCGAGGCTGGGTTGCATGTCATATAATCGATCCCCCACTTCATGAAGGGGCCTACCGAGACGACAGGAAACAAGGGAGAAGGATGTGACCACATTTTTCTGGTGTACAGCTGACATGGATGACAGCGTTTTACAGCTTCCACACAATCTTTAAAGATGGTGGGCCAGAAATACCCGGCACATAATATCTTCTGGGCCGTTGCTAACCTATATAAATGACCCCCACACGCTCCACTATGGGAATCATTTAGGACAATCTCTGCTTCCTCATGAGTAAGGAAGCGACGCAAGACAGAATCTACCCCTCTTCGATATAATGTATATCCTGTTATGAGGTAGTTTTTAGCATGAAGACGTAACTTGCGTCGGTCTTCCCTAGAGTAAGCGGTAGGATAATTCAAAGTCTGGAGATATATAAGGATATCTCCGTACCAAGGATCATAGGTGGATATAAGGAAGATGTGCTCATCTGGGAATGAGTCATCTTGAACCACTACATCTTCTTCCGTAGGGAATTCTGCTATAAGCTCCACAAAAACTAAGGACTTTTTGGATTTAGCGGATTGGAAAACCAAGTCAAAATCTTGGAGAATGACTATCCACTTATTGAATTTTCCCCCAACAATCCGTCGGGATAAAACATATTGGAAAGGGTTTACATCCGCCACTACAGTAGTGGTCCTCAGTAAGATGTAGTGCCGTAACCTCTGTACAGCATAAACAACCGTTAAGGCTAACTTCTTGACGTGGGAGTACTTAAGCTCAGGCCCAACCAGAGCGTGGCTAAGATAATAGACAACATGCTCAACGAGCTTGTCATCCTCCTAAACTAGCACTACCCCAATGGTAGACTCTGACGCGGCCAGATATAATAAAAAATCCCTAGAGTAATCTGGCGGGCGTAATAAAGGAGATGACAACAAGGCTTTCTTTAATTCCTCGAATGCGAGTTGTGCAGTTTCATCCCATACAAATGGGGTGTCCTGTTTAAGCAGGCGCATGAAACCTTTTGTGATCTTGGCATAATTAACGATAAAACGTCGAAGGAAGTTAGACTTACCTTGTAGACTCTGAAGTTGCCTAAGTGAATGAGGAGGAGGCAGATTTACAATGGCCTCGACTTTTAAGGGATCCACCTGTATGCCCCTACTAGAGACAATGAATCCAAGCAATCTACCTGATTCGACCCAGAAAACACACTTGTGGGGATTCAAGCGAATTTTATAGTATCTCCATCTCTCAAAAATCAACCGTAAATGATCTCGATGCTAGATCCTCTTGCGAGAATGAGCAGGCAGATCATCACGGTAGGGCTCGACAATGGATTTTATGTTGTGAAAAGGAAAGTTCATGGCTCGTTGAAAGGTTTCCCCTGCATTTTTCAATCCAAAGGGCATTTTTCTATACGCGAATGTACCCCAAGGGCAAATAAAAGCAGTTTTATGCTGGTCTTCCGGTTTGATTTGGATTTGATTGTAGCCGGAGAAACCATCCATAAACGAGAATACCTCACTACCCGCACATGCATCTATGATTTGATCAATAAATGGTGTAGGGTAGTTGTCTTTGGGACAAGCTTTGTTAATGTCTCGAAAGTCCGTACAAATGCGAATAGTTCCTTTCTTTTTATCAACAGGAACTGGGTTGGACACCCACTCAGTCAAAGCAACGGGATATATAAAACCTGCTTTCAACAGCTTTTCTACCTCTGCCTTCACAGCCGCCACTTTACACGGGTTCACGGGGCATAATTTTTGTCGAACCGACTTAGCATCATGATAGGTTGGGATCTCATGTTGAACAATAGATGGATCAATGCCTGGCATCTCCTCATATGACCAGGCAAAGATATCGCGAAATTCCTTGAAAAGGGCAGTATAAATGGAAATCTCCTCCGGAGAGCAGTTTGCACCTATATAGATATTTTCCACGACATCTGGCTTTATAGAGATGTTGATCGGTATAGTGGCGGAAATGTTTTCCATATTCCCCTTGGCAAACACTCCTTCCCTAGGTAAAGGGTTGACAGGTGTATCAACATCATCCGACAGTCTCACATGAAACTCTTGGTTTTCTATATTGCTTAGCTCTGGAAGGAAATTATATCGGTGATGAAGATCCTCACATATCTTATCACGTGAACACATAGCTTCTAGAATAGCTTCATCGAAAGGTAAAACAGTGTCTAAGCAATCTATGGAATGTAAAGAGTTTTCCGCCCATGCAGTCATATAAACTTCTTCCAGATCATCGGAGACTGTAAGACGATCTGGAATGGGATCTACAGTGGTTTGGGTAATAGCTTGATATGCCACTTCCACTGCAGATAAGGGAACTTCCGATTCCTGAGGGGTTGGGAGGACCCAAGGATCAGTCCTATCGACCACCGAATCAATGGACTTCCCTACAGTAGTAGAACCGATATAAAGGACTGGAGCTGGAATATCGAAAGTGCCCATCAATGGCGTACATTCCAGCCCCCAAGCTCTGTGCAGCAGTTTTGTCCTGATGAACCAATGGCACAGTGGAATCTTTAGAATCTAAGCGGCATTTTCGAGTAAAATCAAGTTGGTCAACAGTGACCAGCTTTCCCTCATGTGGAAAAACCACGACACGAAAGACAGAAGATGCAATAGCAGACATTGCATAAGTCCAATTCCTACCCAGAAGCAAATTGTAGTCCAATGGAGCATCAATCACTTCGACTTCAACAGAGACTGCTTTGCCAGCTAACTTAATCTCGAAAGCTGGTAGGATACCATGTGGACGGAAAGACCTTCCATCAAAATCAGTAAGTAAAGTGGTTGATGGGACCAGCTCTGGGGATCCGAGAGCTTTCCAACAGGCCAGGGACATAACACAAGTAGAGGTTCCCTCATCAACAACCGCTCGTCCAATGGTCTTACCACCATGGACAACATCTATCGATAGAGGTACATGATAAGGGAGGCGAATTTTAACATCAGAGAGATTAAATTTCGCTAAGAGACTCGAAGAGTCCATGCTACCTAAAGCTGCTAAGAGGGCATTCCGCTGAGCGGGACAACTCTGTAGCACCTCCAAAGCCAACATTGCACATGGATTATGGGCCAAGTCTTCAACCACCGAGTATTTAGAAGCGGCTCGGGCATTTGGGTTATGCAAAGCCTTCTTAAAGACACCTTTGGGTATCTTTGGCATTATTTCCGCAGGTTTCTCTATAGTGAGAGGGTTGGAAGATTCAACTACAACTTTACCCTTCTCATCGGTCTCTTTCTCATAGTTTTTGTTCCTGTTTTGTAACAAAGTTGAGGATCTAACCATGTTGATATAATTAGGGTCAGGAGCAGTTTGACTTCCCCCTACTACGGTAGAAGCTGAAGCTGAATTCTTCCCTTGGGGAAATGGATCCTTCAGGACAGCCGGTGGTTGAGTTTGTAACAGCTTCTGAGCTTGTTTCGTGAGGGGACAAAGATGAGTAAGATGGTCCCCTTGGCACAACTTACAAGGGAACTTGACTTTCTTCTTTTCCTTTTTGCCCCCATCAGCATTGTTCGCGGGCTTTGGCTTGTTTTGATTTTGGTTTCCCTCTCCCTTTTTACCTTTCTTCTTCTTCCCACCGGGCTGTTGATTGCCCTTCGAAGAGGTTTGTGCAAAAACATTTGCACTTTGGGAGGAGGGGGCAGCCTTTGCTGCCTCCGCCGTAGACTATTTGACAGACAATTGGTGAAGTTGTTTTGTCAAAGACTCTACAGTGGGAGAGTTTACGGACCCAACCACACCATCGGCATGGGATCCAGGCTTAGGTTTCTTGGCCTCATGTGAAGGCCTTGGTGCCTCAGGGATAATTTCATATAGAATCCCAGACTGTGAATAAATCAAGTCCAACTGCTGGGCCCTGAGTATGGCTTCTTCTTAACTAGTCACTCCTGATGTGGAAACATCCTTAGAAATGTAAGGTAGTAATGATTTAAGGAACCATTCTAATAGAAACTCCGGAGGGATGGTAGCTTTGATAAGGCTCTTTCGCCTCCTCCACTCTTGGATATGATCCGAGATGTGGGTTGCCTTGTTTTGTCTAAAGGTGGACAACAAGTCCATTCCGAAATTGTAACGGACTAGAAGCTGAAAGTGGCTAAGGAAAGCGGTAGCCAAGTCCCAGAAACTGCTAAAAGCAGCAGAAGGCAACTCAATGTACCATTTTGCTGCAGTGCCTGTCAAGGTCCTCAGGAACAGCCTCAATCTCACTAAATCTTCATTCAATGAGTTGGAAGAACACCATAGATGGAAGGTGGTGGCATGTGCCCCAGGATCTTCACCAGCCTTACCTTCGAACTTAGGGATGTCCGAGGGAAGTTTGGTGGGAACAGGTGGCCACAAGGGGTCATGCTTCACCGGATCATTCATCAATTTTGATAAGTCTGGCAAGTTCAAAGTTGCCAGAAAAGGAAGCTTTGGCCTAGCCGGTGTACTAGATGTACTAGCTTGGGGATTAGAGGGACTTGCCCCCGATCGCCCATAAGTAAAAGTGGGGTTCCCCTAGACACCGGTTGTGAAGTGGGAAGGTTGCTTTGGAACGGATTCCATTCGTAAGCCACTGGATTTTGGGTGGGAGGTGCAGTGTAAGTGGTTCGGGCTGTCCCCATAGAAGTTGGGGTCTGAAATACTGGAGCAGGTATCCCTCCACTAAACAAAGAGACGGGAGAGCTCATGTATGGGACCGAAATAGGGGTTTGGTAGATTTTCCCGTAAGAGGTGTTGCTCCCAAACTACACTCCTACATATGAAGGAGGTGGACCTACGTATGGACTGGATGGGGGTATGTGCCCTCCATTCCAAGGGAATCCTTGGACAAAGGTCGAGGATCCCACCGGACCACTGTGGGTAGTGTAAGGGAAGGAAGAAGGAATTGTAGGCATACTAGGAATCCCAGTAGCCATATCACCAGACATACTTCCTATGTTCAAGTAAACCGGTGGTTGGACCACCCGACTTGCTGGAGTTAAGGGCGTGGAAGGTAAACCAGATCTAGGGGTACTAACCGGGGGAGGTAGTACCCCTTCAACCGGAAGGGTTGAGGTGAAAACAAATGAACTTTCTCCCTCATAAGACATAGCTCTACCTACAGGTACACCTAGCACTGGTGAACTAAAAGGACTAACCTGCACGATCATTGGATCGTTCAAATCAGTCAAGGGGGTATTATAATTTCTTGCAAACTCGTCAGCTTGCAATTCCTCTACCTCGACTGTGTCAAAGTCAAAGCGGTTAGCTATTAATTCAGGTTCACCAAGAACCTCACTTACTCCTACTGGTTCAAAAGAACCACATGTGCTTAATCTCCGCCTTTGGGGTAAAGGTGGAGGTTCCAGTGGTGTGAGAGGAAGGTTTCTCAACCTTCTTGTCCTTCTAATCTCTTGGTCCTCCAGAATTAAGACTTTAAAAAATCACACCCTAAGGCCAACTAAACACAAGCAGATCCACAGAGCATACACTAAAAAGATCCTAGAGTCTCAAGCAATCAAAACAGGCTATAAAGATATGCTTTCCCGAAGAAAGCTAATGAACAGTTACTTGGCGTCCTTGAGGGGTTCTTAGGCACAAGCGGAGGAATCACCCAACCGCCCTCCTACACTTTCCACAAGGGTTACCTTCCAAGTCCGTTCAAGGTGAACCAAAAATAACCTTCCGGTTTACCTGGGTATGAGCCCTAAAAGGACAAGAGACTAAGGATACCTTGACAATACCTACTGTCTGGGGGGACAGTCGTCAGTCGAACTCGTACACATGGGCAGGGTAGCTGAGCCCGAAACTCTGTCTAGGACAGAATCCCCAGATGCGTAAAAGTCCTGGGTTACATTTTGACAAGGATTCGGGGGGTTATCCCCTCTGTCCAAGCCTCCACACGGCCTAGTGCTTAACTCCCGTTTGAGAGGAGCTTCCCAGATACAGCGGTAGAACCAAGTATTTACCTAATGAATGGTCCACTATGTCTGAGTTTATAATTTTTGGGAAGTTTACACTCCCTAGCCCACAAATCTAGCCTAATCTAGTAGGTGAAAGGCCCTAAAAATAAAAACTTACTAATAAATTTTAAATTTATGCGTTAATTTTAAGGGCTGTTTTTTACTCAAAGGAAGTGGAAGTGATGGACTGTATGGTGTTTTGACTCAGCAGAAAATAAATGAAAGTAAAAGTGCATTTAAAGCAAACTAACACTATAAAATAAACTTCTTTTCATTTTTTCAGATATGTATTGATGAATTAACAGCACTTAATAAGAGAAACTAGCCTATGTTTTTGTATTTTTCTGAGATAATATTTTTTAAACTGAAACAAACACAACTTTATGCAAAAATTACAATGCAAAAGATTACCTATGTTTTGTTTTTCACTTTAAAAAATGCTCAAAAAAAGTACTATGCATCTACAATGCACTACTTGAGTAAACTTGATACTTATGGACTGTATAAAAACTACAAACTGAAGTAAACAGGCAAACAAGACCAAAGACCAGCAAGAAAAGCAGGCTAGGACCCTAGCTTGGGTGCAATCATTGACACAAAATCAATGCAGAATTTAAACAGGCAAGTGCAAACCAATAACTGACAGAAAGCAGACTGGAAAGATAGAGTCTAAGACCCTGATCACTGATCTAGACTCAGGAACTCTCACCAACAACCCAAATAGGACAGAAAACTTCAAGATGCAAACAGTAAATAAAACAAGTAAAAAAAAGGACTCAAGGGCTTTCAAAAGCACTAAGATGTGATCACCTGATACATTCAAACAACTCCACAGCACTCTTAAAGAAAATCTTCTCAGAAAGCAGGACTTGTAACAGGAAAAAAAACAAGCAAACTTTCACACAGAAATCCCAGTTTCCAGGAGTACTCGCGACTGTCAAGCAGTGCAAATCGCGAATGATTCGCGACTGTTCAGTGGAACAACCCGTGAATGCAACTCAATATTCACGACTATCCAAATGGGCAACCCACGAATGGGTATAAAAATTTCTCAAAAACAGAGAAAAAACCCAAGACTTTCAAATGTTGAAAGTAATTAAGCAGGATAAAAATCACAAGCAGACTTCAAGCAAACACTGGTCAGGAAAACAGAAAAAGACCTAAAGTAGACTAGGCTTCCCCAGCAGAGTCGCCAGTTCTGTTGTACAGGATAATTCACCTAATAACCTAGGTTTGGGGGGTTACCAACATACTCATTACTTGCAGACAGTTTGACTCTAAAAGCACAGAATAGGAAATAGGAAAGTAGAAGGACTTACTTGTATTAAACGAAGGCTGATCCTTGCTATCTTCTCCCTCTCTGATCCACTTCCAAAGTCTCCAGGATAGTTCCTCCTTCACCTGTTAATAAACACTCTTCCAGATACAAGATGATTCATATATATAGATGTAGGTTAGGCAAATCATATATTATATTGAAATGTAAACATTTACCAATCTACAAGATATGAAACACATATGGAAGAAGTAATATCTTTATTAACAATAATGGAAAGAGTTTAGGTTACAACCCAATGTCTGAACAAGGACTCCTCTGTCACCAAAGGACTCTGAGTTTCTCTGCTCCAAAGATTTCTGTAGACAATCCACCAGCATAACTTTGCTCTCCAAGTATGATCCCAACACCCTCCCTAAGGCCTCTATTTATATGGATGAAATGAGGCAGTTCTTGAAGGTTAGGGAGGTTGTGGCAGTTAAGAAGATTAAGTTAAATGAGTAAACTAATCTTCCATTAGCGTGTGGTTTTATGTTTTAATGTTGAGGAAACCATTCGCGGGTCTGTAGTAGAGCAACCCGCGAATGATTCGCGACTATATAGAAGAGCAACCCGTGAATACAAAGGTTCGTGACTTGCTGTATAGGAGACTCGCGAATGATGTGCGAGTTGTCAATATAAAGAGTCACGAATACAACTCAACATGGCAAAATGGCAAAGTAACCAGCTGGGTATATAGGGAATGTACTTCATCATAAGCCAAGGTATAGTGAATATGGGAAACCTCAATCCATAAGTGTCCTTTGGTGTGCTGACATGAGGGATATCAGCACTCGGACGGAGAGGTGCCATTCAGGTGTATAACACCCGGATATGATGCCTTATCTTCTCACATGATTTGGATGTTAAGAATTACTGAGAAATGGAGGTCAAGGACTGTATGACTTACTCATACCAATGTTCATTGAATTCCCAATTTGTGAAGCTTCCTTGTCCAACATCTTCCATTACTATACCAAGTGGATATTCTACTACATACTCCTCATGCAGTGCTAAACAAGCAAGGAATTCTTCAATTTTAGGTTCCAATTATTTTTCTTCATCATCCTTCATCCATGGTTCTTTGTCCCCTTCAACCAATGTGGAAGGATAGCTTAATAGATCTTCATGTTGAGTGTGCTCATGGATCTATTGTCTACTTTGTAAGTTAAATTTCTCTTCATATATGAACATGATATGAGAACAACAATCCAAGAAATTCTTTGCAGTAATGAACACTTCTTTGTTCAACAAATTCCTGAACATCGTTAAGTTTGTATTGCTTCAAAAATCCTCTTTCATAAATGTATCAGTAGACATGATATTACAATGCCTCTATGAAAAAATTTAATGTTTAAAAATCATGTTGTAAAATTAAAACAAACTACTTTAAGAAAGAAAGATACTTCTTACAAACTTGCAAATTATCAGAAAGAAATAAACATACACAAATTTGCAAATAAATAAACACACTTTGCATAACACATTCTCACAAAAAGTAAAGACACTTGTACACAATAAAATTTCAGAAAGTAGACACACCTACAGAAAGTAAATTAAACACACAAATAAGTAAACACTCATGCGAATGGTAAACTTACCTGCATGAAAAGGAGCAACAAGGCTTTTGGGTGACCCACCAAAGTGGATTCCTCAGGCTGTTACACCACAGGAATTCCGTCGTGAAGTCATATTTGCATCTTACAATTTCCCCTCCCCCTTGTTGTGAAATGTAAAAGCAGTCTATCTATCAAGACTTCAATCCCTTTAGCATCTCCCCGGCAATGGTGCCAAAAAATTTGGTGAATTTACATGTCAAATAATTCCCAGTATTAAATTGTCAACCTAGGGAGATAGCTTGTGTTATATTTAAACCCTATATGTGCAGAACTAAAACCTAGATTACCCTAACCTACTACTGGCACACACACTTTAATACAGAACAAAATAAAAATGCAATTTATTCACTCAATTCAACCTTTGCATCATAAGCAAATGTACATCCTACAAAACCAAATACTCATCCAAATCATATTCAAGCCAATGTTAATTGTAAAACCCACCTCAGTAAAAGTAATGACCCTATGATAATTGTTTAATCTAATCAAACTTGAAAACTAAATTAGATATGCAGAAACTTTGCAATGGCACAGAAAGTAGAGTGTGTGACAAAAAGTGAACTGTAAATCTACAATTGTTCAGATCAATGATTTTATTTTAAGTTAAACACTCTGAATCAAAACCAATGTTCAATTATTGATACAAAATTCACTTTTCAGTATAATATAAAATAATTTATTGTGAAGATTAAAACTGCATGAATTGAACGTCAAATACAAAACTACAACAAGGTAAGCAAAGTTTAAATCTACAAAATTTAAAATTAAAAAAAAATGTAATTAAATCTCTTACACTCTGAAATTCAAACATCATGTATATTTATACAACCATGGTGGATAAATAGGAAATATGATGAGAGAATAAATAAATTATCTTTAACAGTTGATATCAATCCTACCAAGTTACATTAAAATTTACAATTCATCAAATAAACAGAAAATTGAAGAAAATAAATGATCAAAATATTTACACTATTGAAGAAATGTAAAAGAGAAATGGCTTATGGTCCTGCTGGTGGATTCTTTCCAACTGGACCACAATTTCTTAGAAGGCCTGCAAAATTAACCTAAATTAAAGAAACATAAACAATATTATAAAATAAACCATCTTCACAAATTAGAACAATTTAAACTACAATCCTATAAAACAACATTTGGAAAATAGAAAACAAGATTGAATTCAAATTTTACATCTGTTATTGTTACATTCAGATAAAAATAAAAATAAAAATAAAATAAAAAATAAAAAAACAAAACATTTTTCTACTCCCCCTCATTACATATGCAGTCGTCTATTTATAAGTTGGGAACTGGAATAATTAACCCAATTTTAGAGCAACAATCTCTATCTTTAATTAAAGATACATAATAGGTTGTCTATCAGTTCTTGTGAAATGATATTGAATGCCTAAAATATCTCAGATTGATATTGAATCTTGATCTTTATGACATGTAGTGCATAGAGATGAAGAATTTGTTAATTCTCATGCATGAATCAATCAACCAATTTGAGTTTGTGATGAGCACAATACTCGAAATCTATGTGCATAGCTGGCATCTTCTGAAGTGAAAATATAGCTGACCAAAATTTGAGTAGGGATGCTTCAGAAATAAAAGGATGCCACTGAATCCCAAGTATGTTGCTGAAATATCAATAAGCTGTTGAAATCAAAATATGTTGCAGAACCTATCATGATTAGTTACGAGTGACCTAAGGTATACATTTAAGAAATTGAATTAAAGTAAATTGGAAAGTTTATCAAACAATTATACCTGACAACACTTGCTAAGTAATAAGGTGTATGTTTAAATATATAGGTAGATTCATAGGGAAAAATTATCAAGTGAAGAAACATAAACTAGTATTAGGAAGGTGCAACAAGTGTCAATGTGGCGAGCCAACATCTCCCCCATTCTTGTCTATTTTCATGTCCTCATGCAAACATGCCTTCCCGAGACTACAAAATTTTCAAAACCGAGTTTCATTACCACTTGCAGAACTTATATGGTATTGACCACAATGTTCAGTTTCCCACTCACGAGGTTTGATTTCTCCTTAAATTTCTTCTTTAATAGATGAATGTGTGTTAAATTCTTAAATTCCTCAACTCTCCAATTCCTTACTAATCTATGAAGTCATCTTATATTCACAGTTGCCTTATCACTATTTTCCTTCAATTGCTTATTTTTCTGTAGAAGTTTGAGATTATAATTTCTCAACTGCTCATTACTCTCTTTAGACTTTGCCACCAATAAGTATTTTTCCTCTTGGGATTTCTTGTATGAGTCGAGTGCAACTTTAAGCTTCTTAATCTTCTTGTTTTTCTTCTACAACTGGGAAATTACAGAGGGTATATCCAAAGTGGAAGAAACTATGGGTACTATGTTCACCACATAATTCATGTTCATGTGAGTTACCTTCAGGATGACCATAGACAAATTGTTCAGGATTAAAAAATTAAGGATTATACTCCACATGGCCATATTTTGAAGCAGGAGGATTTTCATGCAAATGAGGGTCTACAAGTTCCAAACCAAGATCAGGAACAATAAAATCAGAATGTTCGCCATATGCAAAATCAAATTTCTTTGGAGATGATGGGGGAAGTGGACTTGGAGAATTATTTTTCTTTTTATTCTTAGGAAGCTCTAGATATGACTCGGGGGATTCTTCGAGATCAACCAGAACATGCTATTGTACATTTTGGGATGAGTTTGAGGTTTTAACAAGTTTTTTAGCCATGAATCTATTATTTCTTCATGTTATTGTGAGTTCTGCAACAATGGGGTTCTTATATTGGCGTTGTTTCCTAGAGGAGAAAAGATCATTTAGGGGTGGTTCTGGTTCTTGGTCAGGAACGGGTTCTAATTCACAACCTTAATTCTGGGGGGGAGCTTGAAATATGTGTGGAGAAAGAGTGCCTTCAGATGAAGGGAGACCCCAAAATTTGTTCACAAAATTATCCCAGGTATCCTTATGAATATGCAATTCATCTTCAACCAAAATCTTAATCAAACCATGATGTTAAATACGATTATGAGGGTTGCCAGGATGATTATGGACTTGTCTGGACATTTTAGCTAGAGTTTTGTACATAAATTATGGAAGGTTCATCTCCAACCCATCTTCAAAATACAAGATCAAGTGAATATGATAATTCAAGATGGTTACATACCTCCCTTTGCAAGTTATATATTTATGCAATACATATAGCACATTGCACCATTGCTCTTCCATCCAATCCCGAGGAAAACCCATCTTCCAACTTGACGAATGATATTCTTTCTTCATAAACCGGATGCATTATGAATGTTCCACTACCTTATTCTTGAACCATCATACTCCCATTCGAGGAAATCTAGTAGGACAAGTGATTACCTTCTCAGATATTTCCATAATAAAATCACCGATATGGGCAACTTGTCCATCAAATCCTTGCACGAATTAAAGTGCTACTTCATCATCATACCCTCAAAATTTTTGAAAGAACTCATACCATTTTGTGTCCACAGATATTTAATTTCATGCATTGAACTCAAAAAACCTTTCTAGCATAGAAATGGAAATCGGCTCATGGCGTTCAACCCCCTTTTGCCCCATGCTTTTCTTAACACAATGCACAAACTGATAACCATGTAGAGGAAAAGGATGGAATGAGAATTGGTTATCAAACAGGAAACATTGAATTTTGGAAATGTTTCTAATGAATAGTAATAGATACAATTGAATTGTACACATCATTATTCAAACACATGGATAATAATGAATTCGCAAGGGTAGGAATAACACTATTTGACATCATAAACAAAAATGCAGAGGGAAAAGCGAAAAATTGGGTTAACCGACAAGGAGTTCGTAGATAAACAGATCATAAAATCATCATACTCATTCGAATATTTTCAATGATTCGAATGAGTGGATTAATATATATACGAGTGAGGATTAAAACTCCACAAAAAAAGGACAAATAAAGGTTTGAAAGGTATAATATGATAATGGCATGATTCACTTGGGTCATATAAAGGTAATTGTGGACACCCAATGTTTAATGACAATATAATATATGATGGAAAAGATACATATGGCAAGGTAAAGAAGAATAGGCGTACTAATTTTTGTCAATATAAGTTGTTGTTATAATGAAATTTCCTTAAATTAAATAACTTAAATAGATTCTAGGCGGAAATTGTCACCTCAATTAACGTTTACCTCAAGAAATGATTTGTCCCAAAGTAGATATAATTGAGTGCCCTTCTTAAACTGAATATTTCATGAATACCTTGACTGTCAGAATTTCTGCTGCATAATGCAATTTCTATTCCATAGTGGAATTTCTGTAACAGAATATAGAAAAAAATTGTTGCCACAAGAGAAGAAATGATACCACTGATAATTTGCTTGACCACTATATTGACTGAGTCGGTACTTCTAAATATAACAAAGGAATAAAGTGCTTCCAAAAGAAAGGCTGCAAACCACTGGAACCATCCACAATTACAGATTGTTTCAAAAACCTATAATTTAGAATGAGCTACAAGGTCTTTGTCCACATCATTTTTGTGCAATCCTACCTATGCGAGTGAATTTATTGATTTCAAACACAAGTAGGAATCATTCGATTACCAACCAAAAATGATTGCTGTTAACTAGTTCGAGATATTCCACCTTCAATGTTAATGGAAATCAAGGCACTCGGTACATCCTAACAGTCATGAATAGATTTGTTGGAATAGAATGAAATGTAGAATTCATTTAGCAAGAAGCATTAATGTATTTCCTTACAAGATAACAAGGATACCTTCCATTAGGGCATGCAGGATCCAAGTTACCCAATAATGTCTTGAGTTTCAAACCTAGACAATGTTCTGAAGTCGATGGGTTGAAACGTGTTGGAAGGAAATCCTTAATGAATCTCCCATCATCCAGCTAAGCACAGAACCAAAATAATTTTTCAAAAATTAAATAGACATCACCAACAGACTTCATTATGGAGTATAGTCAACCAGTCACCTGGTTTTATAGTTAGACCCCTGCTAGGTTGTGCCATACGAAAACAATTTTATAGTAAAGCTTTTTTTTTCTCTTTACTTTTATTTTTATTTTTATTAATATTTCCTATGCTATCCTACTCTACTGGAAGTGAAAATATCCCTTCAAGTGTATGCATAGTTCCAATGTAACCATCTACGAATCAGGATTCTTGGAATACTCAAATCCAATGTTTAAAAATAGGTGTTAACAAGTACCCGGATATGATGACTCGGATTTTCACATGAGTTGGATGTTAAGAATTGTTGAGAAATGGAGGTCAAAGACTGTATGACTGAATCATACCAACTTTCACTGAATTCTCAATTTGTGAAGCTTCCTTGTCCAACATCTTTCATTACTATACCAAGTGGATCTTCTAGTAGATTGCTCCTCATGTGGTGCTAAACAAGCAATGAATTTTTCAATTTCAGGTTCCAATCGTTGTTCTTCATCATCCTTCATCCATGATTCTTGGGCCCCTTGAACAAATGTGGAAGGATAGATTAATTTATCTTCATGTTGAGTGTGCTCATGGATCTGTTGTCTCCTTTGTAAGGTAAATTTATCTTCAGATATGAACCTCATATGAGAACAAGGATATGAGAAATTCTTTGCGGTAATGAGCCCTTCTTTGTTCAACAAATTCCTAAACATCCTTAAGTTTGTATTGCTTCAAAAATCCTACTTCATAAATGTATCAGTTGCCAGGATATTACAGTGCCTCTATGAAAAAATTTAATGTTTAAAAATCTTGTTGTAAAATTAAAACAAACTGCTTTAAGAAAGAAACATACTTCTTACAAACTTGCAAATTATCAAGAAAGAAATAAACATACTCAAATTTGCAAATATATAAACACACTTTGCATAACACATTCTCATGAAAAATAAACACACTTGTGGAAAATAAACTTGCACAAAGTAGACACACCTACAGAAAGTAAATCAAACACGCAAATAAATAAACACTCTTGTGAGTGCAGGGAAACATGACTGCATGAAAAGGAACAACAAGGTTTTGGGGTGACCCACCAAAGTGGATGCGTCAGGGTGTTACACCAAAAAAAATTCATAGTGAATTCATATTTGCGTCTTACAATTTCCCCTCCCACTTGTTGTGAAATGTAAAAGAAACCTATCTATCGAGACTTCAATCCCTTTAGCATATCCCCAGCAACGACGCCAAAAATGTTAGTGAATTTATATGTCAAATAATTCCCAGTATTAAATTATTAACCCAGGGAGGTAGATTGTTAGATGAAAACACTATATGTGCAGAACTAAATCCTAGATTACCCTAACCTACTTCCAGCACACACCCTTTAATACAAAAAAAAATGCAATTTATTCACTCAATTCAACCTTTGCATCATAAGCAAATCTACATCCTACAAAACCAAATGCTCATCCAAATTATATTCAATCCAATATTAATTGTAAAAACCACCTCAGTAAAAGTAATGACCCTATGATAATTTTTTAATCTATCAAACATGAAAACTAAATTAAACATGCAGAAACATTACAATGACACAAAAAGCAGAGTGTGTGATAGAAAGTGAACTGTAAATCTAAAACTGTTCAGATCAGTGATTTTATTTTAGGTTAAACACCTTTGAATAAAAACCAATGTTCATATATTAATACAAAATTAACTTTTTAGTATAATATAAAATAAGCTACTGCAAAGATTAAAACTACATGAATTGAACTTCAAATTTAAAGTTACAGCAAGGTAAGCAAAGTTTAAATCTGCAGAATTTAAAATTCAAAAGAGTATTGTAATTAAATAACTGTTAAGGAAATATGGTGAGAGCATAAACAAATTAACTTTAACAGTTTCTATCAATCCTACCAAGTTACATTAAAATTTACAATTCATCAAATAAACAGAAAAATGAAGAAAATAAATTATCAAAATATTTACACTATTAAATAAATGTAAAAGAGAAAGGGTTTATGATCCTCTTGATGGATCCTTTCCAATAGGACCACAATCCTTAGAGGTCCTGCAGAATTAACCTAAATTAAAGAAACATAAACAATATTATAAAATAAACCATCTTCACAAATTAGAACAATTTAAACTACAATCCTATAAAACAACATTTGGAAAATAGAAAACAATATCGAATTCAAATTCTCGCTCTGTTATTTGTTCCAATTCAAAATAAAAACAATGTTCTACTCCCCTTCATTACATATGCAAGCGTCTATTTACAAGTTCCGAACTAGAATAATTAACCCGATTCTACAACAACAGTCTGTATCTTTAATTAAATATACATAGTAAGTTGTCTATTGGTTTTTCGAAAACGATATCGAATGGCTAAAATATCTCAGATTAATATCGAAACTTCATATCTATGACACACAGTGCATAGAGATGAATAATTCGTTAATTCTCATGCGTGAATCAATCAACCAATTTGAGGTGGTGGTGAACAAAATCCTCAAATTCTATGTGCACAGCTCGCAGCTTCTAAAGAGTGAATATAGTTGACGAAACGTTGAAGAGGGGTGCTTCAGAAATACCAGGATTCCACTGAATCCCAACTATGTTGCTGAAATATTAATAAGAATTTGAAATCACAATATGCTGCAGATTCTATCATGATTATTCATGAGATCCCAAGAAATACATTTAAGACATTGAATTAAATGAAAATTGAAAGTTTAGCAAGCAATTATACCTAACTACACTTGCTAAGTAGTTAGGTATATGTTCAAAGATATAGGTAGATTCATAGGGAAAATTGATTAAGTGAAGAAACAAAAACTGGTATTAGGAAGGCAGCAACAAGTGTCAATGTGGTGAGCCAACAAATTCCAGGCCATAATGTCTGCAAATGAATGCTAGACCACAACATCAACAAATGAATGTCAAACTACAACATCCGCAAATGAGTCTCAGACCAAAACAAGTGAAAATGAATGTCATACAACAACATCCATAGATGAATGTCAAACCAAAATGTTAGCAAATGAATGCCAGACCACAATGACTGCAAATGAATTCTGAACCACGACATCTACAAATTAATTCCATACCACAATGTCCGCAAATGAATGTTGGAACGCAAAATCTGTAAATGAATGCCAAACCATGATGTCCACAAATGAATGTCAGACCACAACATCTACAAATGAATTCCATACAACAACATCTGAAAATGAATGTCAGACAACAACGTTTATAATTGAATGCCAGACCAAAACATCTGCAAATGAATTTTCGACCACATCTAGTTGAGATCTTCCTATTTGAATATACGACCAACCTTCATGGGATATTCCTTGTGAGGATGCCACCAACCATGTTGGGATCTACCCTTAGCGATATGACCACTCAAACTAGCATCCACCCTCAGTTATGTCACCAACCATATGGGGATCTACCCATAAAGATACGATCAGGCTCTCAATACAGTGATCAAATCACTGGTGCTCATCATTCTCTTCTTGTACATCCACAACTTCATCAAAGAAAAGTCTATACTTGCATACCCTTACCATCTCATTCTCTTATCATCACTCCCTCTTACAAGGGAGATCCTTTCAGACTACCCCAATCTTATGTTGATGTATTTGTAACTTAAGAATGTATTCATCTATGTATCTTATGTATTGTAACCCGATGTTTATTCCGGGATGTATCTATTATGTAATTGAGTCATGTTTTCATGCCCCGATGTTCCGATCGGGAGAATAAATAATGTAAACAAGTCATGTCAAGTCATAGTGGGTAACCCTCCAATTGTGTAAGGGTTAAAGTCCCCGCAGTTCTGGGGCACTAGGGTTATTAGACTCTCCTAGTAGAGATCGGACCTAGTAGGGTTTTAGTCATGTCGGGATTAGTATAAATAGAGAGTTGGGGTCTCTATTTAGTACACATCACTCACACACTCAAGTGTAGCACATAGTTGAGGAGGGAGAAGACACTGGGTCTAGACAAGAAGAAGATTACTACTGTCAAGAGTGCATCTTACTATTTTGGGGTTTTACATCTTGTTCTGATTCTATCTCTGAGGAAGTTGCGGGGTTTTCTCCATGGTTTCCTCGATGAAAAACACTATGTTCATTGTCTCTTGTGTTTGATTTCTATACTTGTTGTTCTCTCAGTAAAGATCCTAGCATAATGCTAGCTTAATGTTGAAAAACTAACATGGTATCAGAGCTCACCTGAGAGGAAGACACTGCGCAGCTGTGGGAACTAGGGCTTCCTAGTTTGGGGATATTCCTCTACATATTTTCAGCAAAGTAAGGTGGAATAAATCTCCTCCTTAGGGTGCATATTTCTATCGAAGCAGAATCCAATTCTGAGGTTTTTCAGTTTTGGACCTGTCACTACTGTCGGAAATTAGGGATTTTCACTGAAGAGGAATTTTTCAGTGAGCCCAAGGATGGATTGATCTCCTCCCCAAAATCGAAGTTAGGGACAAATTTTAAGGCATTTGAGTGGACAGAACTTCAAAAAAACAAAACCCTAATCTGCTACTGAACTAGCTCTGCAGGATTTCAGCTCAAGTTTCAGATCCGATATCTTGAACCTAGTAAGATCTAAAATATTTTGTATTTCCATTTGATGTTCTCAGTTAAGATGTCTCATCATACCAAGCTTGATGAAAATCTTGAGGGAGCTGATAACTTCTGAGCTTGGAAGTATAGGATCTCCCTGGTCCTGGAAGAAAATGAGTTAGACTCCTACATCCATGAGGAGGTTCCAGTTCCAGAGGGAGATGAGGAAAAGGGCTTACATAAGAAGAATATGGTTATGGAAAAGAGGATTATTGCTAATTCTATCAAGGATCACCTTATCCCACAGGTGTCCTCTCTCAAGACACCTAAAACTATGTTTGATGCCCTAACCAAATTGTTTGAAGGGAAGAACATAAACCGGAAGATGACCCTAAGAAACCAATTGAAGAATGTGAAGATTCAGAGTGCAGAAACAATCCAGTCTTACTTCACAAGAGTTTCTCATATCAAAGAGCAACTAGAAGCAGTTGATGAAGAAGTGGAAAATGCAGAGATTGTAATGACTACATTGAATGGCCTTCCTAGGTCATGGGATTCTTTCATCCAAGGAATCTGTGCTAGAAAGAAGTTAGTCAAGTTCAGCAGACTATGGGAACAGTTCTCTCAAGAGGAAGCTCGGATATTAGCTCGAGAAGAGAAGATGGGAAGTGAAGACCAAGCTCTCATAGTACACTCCAAGTCTCACTCCAAGTCAAGCAAAAGAAGACCTCATAGCTCCAGAGGTAAGCACTCTCACAAAGATAACACTATAAAATATGTATCTAGGATCATATGCTATACATGTGATGAAGCAGGACACTATGCAAGGAATTTTCCTAACAAACAGAAGATAGTAAAGAAGAGAAACAAAACAATACATCATGCTCATGGTGCAGAGGATGATGAACCATCTAGGAAGAGATCCAGATATGAAAGTGAAGATTCTTCAAGAAAGGATGAATATGTTCTAATATCCGCTCTCACAGGTAACATTACTCATGGAAGTGATGATTGGATTATAGACAGTGGGTCTTCCAAACATATGACTGGATTCAAGGAATCCTTTGTGAGACTGTCAGAACATGAATCACCTCACAAGGTAAATCTAGGTGATGACTGCCAATATCCAATAAAAGGTAGTGGGGAATCTTCATATAAGTTAGACTCTGGAAAATCTCTAACAATGAAAGAAGTATTGTTTGTGCCAGGACTCAAGAAGAACCTTCTCTCCATATCAGCATTAGATGCAAAAGGAATGTGGGTTGCATTCATAGATGGTCAAGTCATCATGTGGCCAAAAGGAAAGACTATCAATGATGCAGTAATGATTGGAGGACAAGAAGGAGGACTGTACAAATTAAAGGGCCATCCAGAACAAACCTTGGTCCATGACACAGTAGAGACAAGTGAACTTTGGCATAGAAGGCTTGGACATGTGCATTACAGAGCACTACCTATTGCAAGCAAAGCTATAGAAGGTCTTCCAGAAATCCAAGCAAAACATGATGGGGTCTGCAAAGGATGTACGAAAGGAAAGAATACAAAGAAGACATTTCCAAGCAGTGAAAGAAAAGCAAAAGGAATCTTGGAAATCATCCACTCTGATGTATGTGGTCCTATGTCATCAAACTCTCTAAGCAGGTATGCATATTATGTTTCTTTTATTGATGATTTTTCTAGGAAGACATGGGTTTACTTCATGAAGAACAAAGCCGAAGTATTCAGTAAGTTCAAGTAATTCAAATCCTTGATCAAGAACCATACTGAAAATAAGATCAAGACCATTCGATCAGATAATGGCGGAGAATTCACATCAAATGAATTCAAAGAGCTATGCAAAGAATCAGGGATTATGAGGGAGTTGTCCACTCCTTATAATCCACAACAGAATGGGATTACGGAATGGAATAACAGAACTATAATGGAAGCTGCAAAAGCATTGCTTCATGATCAAGACCTTCCTATGCATCTATGGGCGGAAGTTGCCAGAACAGTAGTGTATGTATAGAACCGTACTCCACATAGAGTACTCGAGAACAAGACTCCTGAAGAAGTCTTCTCTGGCAAGAAAATAGAAGTTAGCCATCTCAGATAATTTGGATGTCCTGTGTACATCCACATTCCAAAAGAGAAGAGGACTAAATTAGATCCTTCGGGAAAGAAGGGTATATTTGTGGGATACTCTGAAATCTCAAAGGCTTACAGAATATATTTCCCAGTATACAAGAATATTGACATCAGCAGGGATATGACATTTGATGAAGACACAGCTTACAACAAATCCAGAAAGAGACCTACTGAAGAACCTAAAGAAGCAGAAGCACCCAGAATTCATGATACAACCATGAATGAAGAAACTCGAGAAGAAGATCGAGAATTTGAAGAACCACAAAGACTTGTAGATCCACCTCTGGAGAAGAATCCTCATAAGAGGAAACCTGCTTGGGTACTAGAACTTATCCAAGGTGCGAAAAGATATGGGGCTCCAGAAGAGAATCACAGAGAAAGAAAGAGGACCAGATCCTATTCCAGGTATGTAGATTTACTATCTGATTTCATTGATAAAGAACCTTCCAGTTATGAAGAAGCGGCAGAACGAAAAGAATGGAAGGATGCTATGATCGAAGATTACCAATCAATCATGAATAATGATGTTTGGGATGTTGTCCCAAGACCAGATGGGAAGTCACTTGTAACTTCGGAATGGATCTACAAGATCAAACATGCTGCAGACGGTAGCATTGAAAAATATAAGGAAATATTTGTAGCTCAAGGTTTCTCTCAGAAAGAGGGAATAGACTATGAAGAAACCTTTGCACCTGTAGCTAGATACACTTCCATCAGATCATTACTTGCTCTGGCTTTAGTGATGAAATGGAAGATACACCAGATGGATGTTAAGACTACTTTCTTGAATGGTGTAGTGGAAGGGGAAGTGTATGTAGAACAACCACTCGGTTTTGAGACACATGATAGGGAGTCTCATGTATGCAGATTGAAGAAATCCCTGTATAGTTTGAAACAGGAACCCAGGACATGGTGCGGAAAAATTGATAGCTTTCTATCCAATTTGGGCTTTACCAAGAGTAAAGCAGATTCCAACCTTTACTACAATATTGAAGATGACAACCTAGTGATGCTTCTACTATATGTAGATGATATATTCATGAGAGGTATGGATGGGTTGATTATTGACATGAAGAGAAAGCTTGCTACTAAGTTTGAGATGAAGGACTTGTATATGATGCATTACTTTCTAGGTATGGAGGTGTGGCAGAGTGTGGATGGAATATTCCTTGGACAAGGGAAGTATGTAGTAGAGATCATGAAGAGGTTTGGGATGATGGACTACAAGACAATGACCACACCTATGGCATCGAACCTGAAGCTATTGAGTGATGCTTCATCAGAGTCAGTTGATGCTATGATGTATCGTCAGATGATTGGGTTATTGATGTACCTAATGAACACGAGACCAGACATTTGCTTTTCTATGAACACCTTGAGCCAGTTCTTGACAGATCCAAGAAATGTTCACTTGATTGCTGCAAAGCATATTCTAAGGTACCTGAGGGGTACAGCTGATTATGGGCTCAAGTATGATGTGAATCAGAAGATTAACTTGGAGGGTTATGTTGATTCAGATTGGGAATGTAGTGCCATCGATAGGAAGAGCACTTCAAGGTGTTGCTTCAGTATGGGATCAGGGGTGATCTCTTGGTTTAGCAGGAAGTAATCCTGTGTGGCACTGAGTACAGCTAAAGCAAAGTATGTCACAGCTTGTTCAGCTAGTTGTGAGGAAGTATGGCTGAGGAAGCTACTGTATGATTTATTTGATCTCCAGATGGATGTTACTTGTATACATTTTGACAACCAGAGTTGTGTGAAGTTGTCATAGAATCCAGTGTTCCATGACAGGTCAAAGCACATCGAGATCAAGTATCACTATATCAGGGATATGGTGCAGAGAGGAGCCGTGAAGCTCCAGTATGTTGCGACGGAGGAACAGATAGCTGATGTGTTGATGAAGCCATTGGCCAGAGTTAATTTCGAGTACTTCGGGGAGAAGCTTGGGGTTCTCCAGATCGAGGTTTCCTCCAAGGGAAATTGATGAGTCCCAAAGCCATTCTAATGAGCAATTCAAATGTAAGGGCTGAGCCATTCTATCATGGTGAGAGGATTCAGTTCTTTCCATGTCAGATATGAGTGCTAAGATCCAAAGCCATTCTAACGAGCAAGTCAGATGTAAGGGCAAATCCATTCTGTCATTGTGAGAGGATTAAGTTCCTTCCATGTCAGATATGAGTGCTGGCCATTCTATCGAGTAGGACAGATGTAAGGGCAACTGCCACTCTCCGAGAGACTAGAGGCACCTGGTCCATTACCAAGTAGCTCAGTCTAGGACTGGGGGCCATTCTGTCATGGTGAGAGGATTCAGTTCCTTCCACGTCAGATGTAAGTGTGGGCCATTCTGTCATGGTGAGAGGATTCAATTCCTTCCATGTCAGATGTAAGTGCGGGCCATTCTGTCATGTGAGAGGATTCAGTTCCTTCCATGTCAGATGTAAGTACGGGCCATTCTATCATGGTGAGAGGATTTAGTTCCTTCCATGTCAGATGTGAGTGCAGGGCCTTTCTGAAGAGGGGTGCTTCAGAAATACCAGGATTCCATTGAATCCCAACTATGTTGTTGAAATATTAATAAGAAGTTGAAATCACAATATGCTACAGATTCTATCATGATTATTCATGAGATCCCAAGAAATACATTTAAGACATTGAATTAAATGAAATTGGAAATTTTAGCAAACAATTATACTTGACTACACTTGCTAAGTAGTTAGGTATATGTTCAAAGATATAGGTAGATTCATTGGGAAAAATGATTAAGTGAAGAAACAAAAACTGGTCTTAGGAAGGTGTAACAAGTGTCAATGTGGCAAGCAAACAAATTCCAGGCCATCATGTCTGCAAATGAATGCTAGACCACAACATCAACAAATGAATGTCAAACTACAACATACGCAAATGAATCTCAGACCACAACATGTGAAAATGAATGTCATACCACAACATCCACAAATGAATGTCGAACCACAATGTTTGCAAATGAATTCCAGACCACAATGACTACAAATGAATTATGAACCATGACATCTACAAATTAATTCCATACCACAATGTCCGCAAATGAATGTTGGAATGCAACATATGTAAATGAATGCCAAACCATGACGTGCACAAATGAATGTCAGACCACAACATCTACAAATGAATTCCATACCACAACATCTGAAAATGAATGTCAGAGAACAACGTTTATAATTGAATTCCAGACCAAAACATCTGCAAATGAATTTTGGACCACATCTAGTTGAGATCTTCCTATTTGAATATACAACCAACCTTCCTAGGATATTCCTTGTGAGGATGCCACCAACCATGTTGGGATATACCCTTAGTGATATGACCACTCAAACTAGTATCCACCCTCAGTTATGTCCCCAACCATATTGGGATCTACCCATAAAGATACTATCAGGCTCTCAATACAGTGATCGAATCATTGGTGCTCATCATTCTCTTCTTGTACATCCACAAATTCATCAAGGAAAAGTATATACTTGCATACCCTTACCATCTCATTCTCTTATCATCACTCCCTCTTACCAGGGAGATCCTTTCGGACTACCCCAATCTTATGTTGATGTATTGGTAACTTCGGAATGTATTCATCTATGTATCCTATGTATTGTAACCCGATGTTTATTTCGGGATGTATCTATTATGTAATTGAGTCATGTTGTCATGCCTCGATGTTCCAATCGAGAGAATCAATAATGTAAACAAGTCATGTCAAGTCATAGTGGGTAACCCTCTGATTGTGTAAGGGTTAAAGTCCCTGCAGTTCCGGGGCAGTAGGGTTATTATACTCTCCTAGTAGAGGTCAGCCCTAGTAGGGTTTTAGTCATGTCGGGATTAGTATAAATAGAGAGCTGGGGTCTCTATTTAGTACACATCACTCACACACTCAAGTGTAGTGCATAGTTGAGGAAGGAGAAGACACTGGGGCTAGACAAGAAGAAGATCACTGTTGTCGGGAGTGCATCTTACTGTTTTTGGGTTTTACATCTTGTGCTGATTCTATCTCTAAGGAAGTTGCGGGGTTTTCTCCATTTATGGTTTCCCCGATGAAAAACACTATGTTCATTGTCTCTTGTGTTTGATTGCTATACTTGTTGTTCTCTCAGTAAATATCCTAACATAATGCTAGCTTACTGTTGAAAAACTAACATCTTATCTCTAAAATATTCAAAATTCACATGAGACAGAGGCTTAGTTAACACATCTGCAACTTTTTCCTTTATGGGAACATACTAGATCTTTATGGATCTTCTCTACACCATATCTCGAATGTAATGATACTTTATCTCTATTTCCTTTGACTTATCATGGAACATCAGGTTCTCTGGTTGTCACAATAAATATTAGTTACATCCATTTCTGTTATATTTTTATCATTTAAGCAATATGATCTTAGGATCTTATCTAACAGAATAGCATGCACAGCAATAATCACAAGAGACAAGAGACACAAATATTTTCCTCGGGGAAACCATAAAGGAGAAAACCCCACAACTTCCTTAGAGATAGAATGAGCACCAATGGCAGCAGTAAAACTTGAAGACAAAAAAGATGATCTCGAACAGTTGTTCTCTCTCTCTCACTTGTGTGAGCACTTCCTCTCTCACTCATGTGCCCCAGTTGAGTGAGTGTGTGTGACAAATAGAGAGTCGCACTCTCTATTTATACTCAGTTTTCGACTTTTACAATTACTTACCAGGGTCGACATCTCTAGGAGAGTCTAATAAACCTAGTGCCCCTCAACTGTGGGGACTTTTCCCTCCGATCAACAAGGAGGGATAACCTTAACTCAATTGTGGGGACTATTTCCCTGACTTACAATGGAGGGTTAACCTCAATGAATTTACATGAATTTATTATATTAATGACTCTCCCGAGAGGAACATTAGGGTATAATGAAATACAAATGATTCTCCTGATAGGAACGTCAAGGCACAATATAGGATATACAAGTGAATACATTCTGAAGTTACAAATACATCAACACTCCCTCTTAACTAGGAAGGTATTCTATTGACACAATTCATCAACACAAGTCTTCTTCTCTGGATCAAGTTTGGATCATCACTAGATTATCAGCAAAGTTGGATCATCACTAGATCATCATCAAAGTTGGATCATCATCATCACTGCTACTGCTATCTCAATCAACTAGTGCTATCTCTCAATTATTCTAGTCATAGGAAGTTCTATAGAGCTAGCCCTTTTTCATGTTGTTTGTAGGCCTAGCCTCCAGGTAGGTATTATTCAGTGCTTATATATGACCCAGTCAGAAATTCCCCCCATCACTTACATCTGACCATGGGAGGAACACATCCACCACCATGTCAGAAAGGCACGCCCAACACTCACATCTGACCATGGGAGGAACACATCCACCACCATGTTAGAAAGGCCCAGCACTCACATCTAACCATGGGAGGCCCAGCCTACCACCATGTTAGAAAGGCTTGTCCAGCACTTATATATAACCCAGTCATAAAGGCCTAGCACTCACATCTGACCATGGGAGGCCTAACCTACCACCATGTCAAAAAGGCTCAGCACTTATATCTGACCATGGGAGGCCTAGCCTACCACCATGTCGAAAAGGATCAGTACTTATATCTGACCCAGTAAAAAAGGCTCTGCACTTACATCTAACCCAGTCAGAAAGGCTCTGCACTTACATCTAAACATGGGAGGACCCACCTGCCACCATGTCAGAAAGGATCTGCACTTACATCTGACCATGGGAGGACCCTCCTACCACCATGTCAAAAAATTCTCTACAATTACATCTGACCATGGGAGGACCCTCCCACCACCATGTCAGAATGGATCTCAGACTCATCACCTCCCCTTGGAGGAAACCTCGATCTGGAGAACACCAAGCTTCTCCCTGAAGTACTCAAACTTCACTCTGTCCATTTCTAGCATAGAATCACATCAGGGCTAATTATGTCCAAGGTAATCCTACGATCTTCTCCAGGACAGATTACATCCAAGGAAAACCTACAGGACCATTTTACGTCCGAGCCACCTATGAGCTTCACCAGGATTTTAGGCTCAAATAACCTGTCTCATCGGCTATGCTAGAACTCCCTCTTTCAAGAGATCTCGATCTGGATCACATACTAGAGCTTCACTTCTCCTCTCTTCATCATACAAAAATGCAAGTCAGATCAATCAAATCAAATAGTAGTTTTAAAAAGAAACATACTACCTCCCAGATGGTCAGGCAGGTGGCAACATATTTTGCCTCTGCTCTACTTAGTGTCATACAGGACTCCTTTCCTGCTAAACCAAGAGATCACACATGATCCCATACTAAAGTATCACCTCGAAGTGTTATTCCTATCAATGGCACTGCCTTCCCAATATGAATACACATAACCTTCCAGGTTAATCTTCTGATTCATATCATACTTAAGCCCAAACTCAACTGTACCCTTCAAGAACCTCACTGCATGATTTGCAACCATCAGGTGAACATGTCACAATGTGTTCACAGAAAAGAAAATATCTGGTCTCGTATTCATTAGGTACATCAAGGAAAAAATAATCTGACGATACATTGTGGCATCAACTATCTCTGATGAAGCATCACTCAATAGCTTCAGGTTCGATTCCATAAGTGTGGCCTTGTCCTTGTAGTCTGTCATCCTGAACCTATTCAGGATCTCTACTACATAATTCCCTTGTCTCAGGGAGATTCCATCCCCATTCTGCCTCACCCCCATTCCTAGAAAGTAATGCATCATATCCAAGTCCTTCATCTCGAACTCGAAAGCAAGTCTCCTACTTACAACTTTAATGAGTTCCTCTTTTCTGTCAGGAACAAGTCATCAACATATAACAGGAGCATCACTGGTCTTCCACCTTCAACCTTGAAGTAAAGGTTGGAATCTACTTTACTCTCAATAAAGCCTAGAGCCATCGGTAAGCTGTCTATCATGTCGTACCATGTCGAACCTTAGGATATTCTGTAGTCACTCCCTCTGTAGTGGAGTATCATTCTCCCTCTACCTTTCATACTCTATGTATTGAAACATTCTATATTGGAGTGACAAGTATCTTCATCTACTACTAATATTCTATGTATCCATCTAGGGTCACTGGATATCAAGATCCTGAACCTTCTCAAAATTTCTTCTCACACCCATCTGTGAGCTTTTCATCCTCTGTAGGCTTTCATATTAAACCTTGTACCAAAGGTTAACATTTTCATCACTCTATGTGATATTAAATCTCCTCATGTATATGTTATCCCATGGGTGTCTTCTAAGCTTGTACAAGTCCTTCTTTCATTTGCACACATGATTCTGCCTGTCATGTGTCTTTACTTCTAGTTCCTGCAAATGTCTCTTCGTAGTCTATGCCTTCTTTCTATGAGAAGCCTCGTGCTATGAATCTTTCATTGTATCCCATGAAGTTTCCATCTACCGCATGCTAGATCATGTAGATCCATATGGAAGACATTAAGAACTTCCCTTCTGGTCTTGATACTGCATCCTAGACATCATTCTTCTTGAACTGGTATTCTCCTTCCCTTTCTTCTTGGTTACTTCTTCATAGTTGGAAGGCTCTGCATCAATATTGTCGCTCAACAGTGTCACATAACTAGAGTGTCTCTGAGGCCTCTTTCTTTCTTTGAAAGTATCATAATATTATTCTTCATCTTCGATTCTTTCTTGAACTGTCGTCACAAGTCTCATCCTTCTTTTCTTGTAGGTGATTGTACGTGATCTTTCCTACAAGTCAAATGCATTTGTATGGTTAGAAACATTTCATAAGGCATATTCACAATGGAAAATTGTGATGCATAAAGATATAATCATGCAACTATTTTAGCCAATACAACATTCATCCATATCTCACAGAAACTTTCTATATTCCTTCCATCTCTACCAAGACATCATTGAGATTGTGCACTAATTCAATATGTCAGCAAAGAGGTTTCATTCTACATAAGTAGAAATGGAGAGTTGTATGGCACCATGAGCTACTTACCCATCGCATGCATATTAGTAGTATACTGTCATTAATGCAAACATTCTATCATGCATAACACATCAACTGAATATAAACAAATGCATAACAAAACAATATCACGAGATGACAATTGAATACTTATCTTTATTTGTTTTGTGGGTAGACTCCTTCTTAATCCTTCAGCTTCAAGATCTCCTTCATTCGTAACCACATGATTTCTTATCCAAATGCTAATATGGATAAGAGGTTCTTCGAGAATTGAGTTCTTCATATTCCTCATCGCTTGAGGGATCGTGAGAGCTAGATCTTCAGTTTCTCCCATATTCTCTTTTCTTATTACGAGTCAAGCTTATTCTTCTGTTCACTCTTCCCAGAGTCTACTGAAGGTAATCACTTCCTTCTGGCATACATTCCTTGAATGAATGAATCCCATGATCCTGGGAGTCCATTCAAGGCTGTTATCACAATTTCTGCATTCTCTTCTTCTTCATCCACTGCTTCAAGTTGTTTGAGAGACACTTGTAAAGTATAACTGTATGGTCTCTGCATTCTGGATCTTTACATTCTTCAACTGGTTTCTGAAAGTCATATTCCGATTTATGTTCTTCCCTTCAAATAGCTTGGTCAAGGAATCAAACATCTCTTTAGGTGTCCTTAGGGAAGACACTTGTGGTATAAGGTGATCCTTGATTGAATCAACAATGATTTTCCTAGCCTTGACCAAGTTCTTCTTCAGTAAGAATTTAGCCTCATCTCCCTCCAGAACTGGAACCTCTCTACTTATGTAGGTGTCCAATTGATTTCCTTCAAGAACTAGTGAGATCCTATACTTCCATACTTGGAAGTTTTCAGCCTCACCAAGATTTTCATAAATCTGGTGTGATTAGTCATTTTGAAATGATAACCTCAACTGTAAATATCAAAATATTAGATCTTATCGATTTGAGGTCTCCATCCTGGTTCCAAAGATAGTTGATCTAGGGTTTGTTAGAGAAACCCTAATTTTCAAAAATTGGAATTTCAAACTTTTTATTGGATAGAAATATAGGCCTATCAAAGAAGAGCTATCAAATGTACTCCTTTTCTGAAAACAACAGAGGGAAGCTCCCAGAAAAGGAAGCCCTGGTATACCAATTTCTTATACAGAAATTCCTGATACTGTTTCTGTGGTATCTTTGAATGTACTACTCCTCTATGTCTGAAATTTCATAATATGGTAACCTCATATGTCCTCTTTCCAAAACAATAGGTTTTACCATAATTGGTTTCACCAATTGAAACTTATGATATTTTTCCCAAGGTGACGTATTTTAGGACTATTCATAATAGCGAACTTGTATGGACTGACACATGTCCCTGTTTCATAATTAGGGTCTAAAAATATTTCCACAGAAATTATATTATGTTCCCTATTTGTAATATCTTCCGAAATTTCATTTGGATCTTTGTAGCCTGAGATATAGCAATTCTCCCTAGGTGTCCTGTCTTAGGGATGAATCCTGGAAGAGGTTGGAACCCTGATTTGGAGGAAACATATCTCCCAGAATATAGCGAATATAAGGCTTAAATTTTTACACAAGGTACAACAATATTTTATATTCGGATTGTGAAAATTTTGGCCCCTGAAAATTCTTCAATCCCGAGATATAAAGAATGTACCAAAACTACTCGTTTTAGTATTTTAGGGTTTTTCAGGCCCAAGGTCAAACTAGGGTTTGAATTTCCCAAATTTTTACCCAACCAAAAATCTTGAACTTGGTCTCTAAAATTTGTTTTTGATGAGGAGATCAATCCTATGCCAAGCTCACTCAAAAATTCCTCTTCTATAAAAATCCCTAATTTCCTGCAGCAAAAACTGAAAATGCCCGAATTCGAATTCTGTTTCGACAAAAAGAGTTGTACTTCAATGGAGATTTATCCTAGCATCATTTTGCTGATGGATTATGGTGAGAGCCCCAAAAAGTAAGAATCCTAGCTTCTGTAGTAGGGTCTTCTTCTTAGGTTAGCTCTGATACCATGTTATATTTTTATCATTTAAGCAATATGATCTTAGGATCTTATCTAAGAGAATAACATGCACAGCAATAATCGCAAGAGACAAGAGACACAAAGATTTTCCTTGGGGAAACCATAAAGGAGAAAACCTCGCAACTTCATCAAAGATAGAATGAGTACCAATGGTAGCAATAAGACCCAAAGATAGAAAAGATGATCTCAAACAGTTGTTCTCTTTCTCACTTGTGTGAGCACTTCCTCTCTCACTCATGCACCCAAGTTGAATGAATGTGTGTGACAAGTAGAGACTCTCACTCTCTATTTATACTAGTTTTTGAATTTTACAATTACTTACCAGGGACGACATCTCTAGGAGAGTCTAATAACCCTAGTTCCCCTCAATTGTGGGGACTTTTCCCTCCGATCAACAACGAGGGTTAACCTTAACTCAATTGTGGGGACTATTTCCCTGACTTACAACAAAGAATTAACCTCAATGACTTTACATGAATTTATTATATTAATGACTCTCCCAATAAGAAAATCAAGGTATAATTAAATACAAATGATTCTCCCGATAGGAACATCAACGTACAATAATCTATAGAAGTGAATACATTCCGAAGTTACAAATACATCAACAATTTCGGTATCAAACCATCATGTCAATAATTTTCATAGCCATACTGCTTCACTAGAGCCTGAACATGATGCAATGTATTCATCCTCTATTGTACTGAGTGCAACACTAGTTTTATTTATAGTAATTCATGAGATCACACCTGATCCCAAACTGAAACAACATCCCGAATTTCTCTTTCTGTCTTTAGCACTTCCATCCCAATCTGAATCAGTGTAGACACATAATAGAAACTCAGTGCTATCAGCTGCATATGTGAGGCCACAATCCAAAGTACCCTTTAGGTAACTCATCGCATGTTTTGTTGCAACTAGGTGAACATGCTTGGGTTCTACCATATACTGACTTAATGTATTCAGGACAAAACATATATTTGGTCTTGTATTTTTCAAATACATCAGTGAGTTAATAATCTGTCTCTATAGTGTGGCATCTATTATTTCTGAAGAGTTATCATTTAGGAGCTTCAGGTTTGTCACCATCGGAGTGTTCATTTCCTTACAATCCAACACCCCAAATCTCTTTAGGATCTCAACTGCATATTTTCCTTGGTTTAGGAATATTTCATCTGGGAACTTATATAGTTCAATACCTTAGAAGTAAGAAATCATGCCAAGATATCTCATTTCAAATTATGTCATCAGATTCTTCTTGCATTCACTGGTGAGCTTCTCATTTCCTATCAAAAATAAATAATCTACATACAATAGCAATATCATGATCCTGTCATCTTCAACCTTATAGTAAAGGTTGGAATCTGCTTTACTTTTGGTAATTCCTGGGCTCATCAGGAAATCGTCAATTATTGTGTACCATGCTCTGGGTGTTTGCTTTAATCCATATAATGCTCTCTTTAGTCAACACACATGTGTTTTCTTCTCATGTGTCTCAAAACCTAGAGGTTGTTCAATATAAACTTACTCTTTTATGACACCATTTAGAAAGGTTGTGTTATGACTCAATATTGTTTCTAGTATATGTATGTTGTTTTTAAAGATTCATTTCTTATTTACTTTTCATTTTTGTGTTGGTTTTAATTTTTATTATGTTTAATGCATTTTTTTTCTTTTATACATTATACTTGTTTGAATTTATTTTATTTTTTAGTTTTTATTTTGTCTTATTAGGTGTCATATATCTCTATTAAAGTCTGAAAATATTATATTATAGTTTATTCCAAGCTCCATATCTAAAATCTAACTCTCAGTTTGAGCCTGTTTGTAAAATATTGCATAAAAATATTCTTGTAGCGCAAAATGCAAGGTTAATGTAATGAGGTGCTACAGGAATATCGAATCATTGAAAATTGTGGCAAATAATCGTGGTTGTTTGCAATAAAAAATAGTTGAAGCCTTTAGACACCTGTGAGGACATAATGATGCATGTTTAGAACCCAACCATGATCATGACAAGTGTATGAGAATGTGCAAACATTATTGAGAATATCGTGGCCTTAACTGTCACGATTTCATTTGGTAAAAAACATTGAAGTTCGTGGTCTTAACTATTACAATTTTGTTTTAGGTATGATTTTATTGTTGCAGAGAAAGAGTTTTTGAAATCTTTGAAATTTTCAAAGGATATTCACAGGACATATTATAGACGAAATATACAAGTTAGTTTTTAGCACAGAGATGAAGAAAAGTGGGAAAACTAATAGATTTGAACCTATAGATACGAGTCGGGCCAATGATTTTCCTAAATGTGTAGCATTATTTAAAATGGCAGGCCAATTTAGTTTCTTTGAGAAGATCACTGGTTTCAATCTTGAAGAATCAATTAGAAAAAGAAGTCCTAAAAATAAAAAGAGATGCATAGTTATGCTTTGTTTCTTCCTGTTTTGGTCATTGCAATTGAGCGTTGATCACTAGCTGATGCAGATGAATTTTAGAAAAAAAAATATGGTTTTGTTCACAACAGACCCATTCACTAAAACATCTCTAAGTTTTACAACAGCTATCAAGGTTTGAAAGATTTGATTTATTATTTACATCCTATTTTTCAGGGTTTAAAAATATTTAATATTTTTCTGTTTTAGTCTTCATCTTTCGGGGAATATTTGGATCGATTGGAGAAGAATTTTTGAAACCCAAGAGAGGTTTTTTTCCATCATGGACTCATTCACAAAACCTCTCTCAATTTTTGCACAGGTATCTTGGATCGAGATATATGGGGGCTTCTTTGAGACCCTTTTTTCATAAATTCGTCAAATTTCCCAGGAATCTGATTTTGCTATTTTTAGCCAATTAATTTTTAATATTTGAAAGTTGGTTAATGTAACTGCTGAGTAGTTTCCAATTTGACCTAAATAAGTGAATATAGAACTACTTATTTGTAATTATAAAAGGTGGACACGGCGTACAGTGCAGGGGTTGGAATTTGGTGCAAGAGGAGGCTTTAGAGCTACTGTATGTCAAGCTAAGACTCAAAACTCTCATGTAGCTTTGAAGACTGATTATGATATATACATACTTATAAGCCATTGTTATATTTTATGCTGGTTTTATTTCTGGTTAGTTTGATCACTCAATGTATAATTTGGTTTCCTGTTTAATGTTTTTATTCATGAAATGCTTGTATGTTGTGGATGAGATCAGTGCTATCTTTATACTATTTATGGTTTATTTTTCATGTGTAAGAATCTCAGCCCTTTACTATTCATGATTTAGCACTTGTTTTAGCCTGTCAAGTATATACCTTCTTCTTGATTAATCTTCAATCCAAAATCATTAAAAATAAATTTCATTTTGTTTTATTTTTGAGATTGTGTTAGCTTGTTCTTGTGGTAGTCTAGGAACAATTTCTAGCACAAACATCTTTGGCACCGTTGTTGCGGACAAAACTGAAGTATATATTCCCTGGGTTTTTATCATTCAACTGATTTTGAGAGGTGAGAAAAATCAGCAAATCTTTTAGACTACTTTTTCACCAAGCAATGTCCATAGTGGCTACCAGGAAGATTGGGACAAGAGGGAAACCTACTTCACCATTGCATCTGGCTATCTCAAATCTAGAACATATTTTGAAGGAAGCTAGGAAAATTTGAAAAACACAATCTTCTCCTTATTTGTGTACCCCTAATCAATTTGAATTAGTATCACCTTTTGCACATTTATAGGAATAAAAACAAAATCTGTCATGGTCAATACCTTCTATACCAGTTAGCAGCTTTCAAGTTTTTACTAATCCTCGACCCTTTAAAAAATAAAAATATCAGTCTCCTGGAAAGCTTCCATTGTTTCTGTTTAAAATCAATAAAATCCCTTTTCATCCAACTTCTATCCAATTAAATAAACCTTTTCCTTCCTCAAAATAAGGCAGTTCCAAGATGGCAGGATAGCCTCTTGATATGATGGATAAAATGGTAGCAGCCATATATGCACCCTTAGTTCTTCCCCATCCCCTAAATGCTCTCCCTAGAGGGGATTATCAGAAATAATTTCCTAGGTTCAATGGTCAAGGTGAGACAACTACTGAAGAAAACTGAGATGCATTCCTTAGTTATGCAGACAACCAAAATATTGAAGCAAAATATGTATGGATGAGGATGTTTGTGCATATTTTGGATGGGGAGGTGAGGAAGTAGTTCAGGGAACTACCAGCGAATTCAATTACTCTTATAGAGGAGTTATAGGATGTATTTATGAGGAAATGGGAAGATACAAAAGATCATACTTATTGCATTACCGAATTTGGAGCTTTAAGAAGAAAAAAATTATGAAACTATAGCAGACTTTTCCAAATGCTTTAACAAGATGTATGGTAGTATCCCACCTGAAATCAAACCTTATGAAACCTCAGCTAAGATAACTTATGCAAATGCATTTGACCATGAATTATCCTTGAATCTACGAGAAAGAAGGCCAGACACTTTATTAAACATGCAGGAGGCTGCATTGGAAGTGGAATCAAATATTGTAGCTTCTAATAGGCTTAAAGAAAATACAGACCATCAAATATATGATAGAAAAGGTAAGAAGGAAGTGATTCCAGCAGCCTCTACATCACACTCAGTAGATAGAAAAATAGATGAAATGGCTAATTTAGTCAAAATTTTAGCAGCAAAGTTAAATAAGTTGGAGTTAGAAAAGAATTCAAATAGTCCTGCACAATAAAGATAAAGAAACCCTAACAATCTTAATCAATTTAGGTGCCAGTTTGCATCTAGATTTACCCCTAGATAAAGAAGAAACAATGACATACAAAGGGAGAGAATAGAAAATTAAGATCAGAGGGTTCCTCCTCCACTCCAAAACAATGTTACAGATGAGGTTTCAAAGGGTGAAGATGGGCAGTATGGAGATTCAAATAAGGAGATAAATTACTTTGGGGATTCATTATCAGAAGGGTTTTTAACTAAACATGATTATCAAAATTCTGAGTTTTTTCATGCAAATGTTTACCAAACAGAAAGTGATTTAGCTCCTGAAGTTTCAACTGAAATATATCAGTCAAAACCTAAGAGGTCTATTAATTTAAGGTTTGGTCCAAAACAAGTTTCTCAAATTCCAAAAAAGAAGACATTTCCTCCTAAACAATTACCTAATTCAGCACAAGAAAAAAGACAAAATGAGGGTGATCTAGATAAGGTTGCTGAAATTGAAGAAGTGAATAAAAATGTGCAAAATTTTAATTTTGAAAATGAGTTATGTAAGATTAAAATTCTAGTACCTTTTACTGAGCTGATGAAGAAACCTTGCTATAGAAATCCAGTTCTAAAGATGATAGGTTCAACTGCCATCCAAATACCTTTAAATACTGTAAATTTACAAGAAGAACATCCCAAAATATTTATTGGTTCTTCCCTAGCTAATAAGACTGAAAGTGATTCAAATTATTCTCCACATTTTTATATAACATTGACTATTCATGATCAAATGATTCATAATTGTTTATTGGATTCTGGTGCTTCTAACAATTTGATGCCAAAAGAAGTCATGGAGGCTCTGGGTTTGAGTATCACAAAACCATATCATGACTTATATGCATTTGATTCCAGAGCTGTTAAATGTTTGGGATTGATTAAGGATATTGTGGTTAACTTGACTCAGCTACCCATGAAAAGTGTCATCATGGATGTGGTGGTGGTTGATATTACTCCTAAGTTCGGAATGTTACTTTCAAGGTCTTGGGATAAGAAGGTAGGTGGTACATTGTAGATGGATTTATCGTATGAAACTATTTGTGTTTTTGGAGGAGAAAATAGGAGATTGTATAGATAGTTACAACATGCTTATAATGTCACAGATAATAAGAACCCAACAAATCACCCCATTTATGCTATGGAGAAAGATTTGGGGTCTTGTATGCTATATTTCAGTGATGAGGATACAAAAGGAATGATACGTGTGGAAAAGGAGAACATTATAAGTTGTAAAATTGATACTAAAGATCAGCCATGTATTGAAGAAAAACACGAACCTTCAGCATCATCATTTGAAATTTACGAGAATCCTCCTCGTTAATGAAGAGATTGGGGTTCCACAACAAGAATTATGTGATGAATTATATTCTATTCCTTTTTGTTTTGAAACTAAAATCGATGAAATACAGGCTGTTGACATTTTGAACATTATATCAGAAGTTTCTTATAATCATGGTTATGATAAATCTACTATTCAAAACCATTATGTAGATGCTCTAATTTTTTATAAATATGATGATGAAATTGAAAAGAAAGACCCAGAAATGCGTGATGTGTTTGATATGGCACAATCTGATTAGTAGATTTAGGAATGCATTCATTCCATTATCCTTGAACAACCGAAGTCGATGTATGATAGTTATCCATTTGAAGGCAGTGTGGAAAAGTAGTTTCAGCTTGTTGACATTATTATTGATACTGTCCAAGAAATTCCGTAGCAATTTCAAGCTGATCCTGATGTCTTTTATCGCCAATGTCCGGTTGATATTCATGGAACAAAACATTCCTATGAACAAAAAGAGGTAACTTTTGGCAATTTTTATGATCCAGTGGTAGATTATTTAGAGTCAACACTAAATTATAAATATTTTATCTTAGAGACACCATTTGATCAAAGTGAGTACAAGTTGATATATCTTTGCTCTTCATGTTTTTCAATATTTCTTATCATACTTATATTCGGAGTTGGAAGCAAGTTTTCGTTGGTTGATGGAATTTTTTCCTGGTTACATTGGAAATGGGATTACAATTTGATCAAGTAAAATTTAACAGTGTGACATAGGTTGAATAAAGAATCCATATCCCATTTGAAGTTTTGCAGAATAACAGACAGTTTCAGTTGAGATGGAAGAAGGCACTAATCTACAAGTTCTTGAAACCTCACAAGGAGGCATTCATCCTGCAGGAGGAGCCAGATGTTATGATTGAATATTATTTCTAGTCTATGTATGTTGTTTTTAAAGATTCATTTCTTATTTAATTTTCATTTTTGGGTTTGTTTTAATTTTTATTATGTTTAATTCACTTTTTTTGCTTTTATACATTATACTTGTTTGAATTTATTTTAGTTTTTAGTTTTTCTTTTTGCTTATTAGGTGTCATATATCTCTATTAAAGTCTGAAAAGCTTATATTATAGTTTATTCCAAGCTCCATATCTAAAATCTAATTCTCATTTTGATCCTGTTTGTAAAATATTGCATAAAAATATTCTTGTAGCGCAAAATGCAAGGTTAATGTAATGAGGCGCTATATGAATCTCGAATCATTGAAAATTGTGGCAGATAATCATGATTTTTTGCAATCGAAAATAGTGGAAGCCTTTAGACACCTGTGAGGAAATAATGATGCATGTTCAGAACCCAGCCATGATCATGACAAGTGTATGAGAATTTGCAAATATTATTGAGAAGATCGTGGTCTTAACTGTCTAGATTTCATTTGGTAAAAATCATTGAAGGTCGTCGTAGTTAACCCAAAAAATCCTACATTGAGATCTACATGACCTACACCACCTCAAGGCATCTACGTACAACCCTCATTTGACCCAATTTGACCCCCACACCCTCAAGAAGGCTTAAAAATGTGTAAAAGGGCTTTAAAACCCCTAAAAAGAGCCAAAATAGCTCTCAGAGGAGCTAAAACCTTCAAAAAAGGTCTAAAACCCATCAAAGGAGCTTAAAACACCCAAAGGAGCTAAATATTGGGTGAAAGGGGATAAAATCCAAATAAATGTGCTAAAGCCCCAACCAAGGGATTCAAACCCTAAAAATCTTGAGAAAAAGTATAAATAGAGGGGTGGGGGTCACTCTCAACACACTCCTTCACTCCCTATCGTTATGCTGCCCATGTGACTGCCTTGAGACCATTTTCCTCTCAAGCCATTCACCCTCCCTCTCCTCCATTCCTCCATCGAGCCATAGCTCCCCATTCCTAAGAGAGGTGCTCTCCCAAGTTAGGGCATGGTGGCCCATTCCAACCAAAAGGTATACTTGTTTTGTTTTATGTCTTTGCTTTGGTAGATTGTATTTTTTCTAACAGTATTTGTTTGCAGGTTTATTGCTTAACATGTTCTTCCAGGTTTCCATCGATTTCTTGCAGGTATTTTGGTTTTCTAACAGTTGCATGCAAGGTCTTGGAGCTTAACCTTAACCTTGTGTGTAGACGGGTTTTGTTTTTCTCATTTCGTTTCAATCTATTTTATTTCTGCTCTTTCTTTCTCACGGGATCCCTACCCTTCCGTCCTATAGACGGAAGGAATCCATTCCTGCTTTGTAGCTAGGGTGAAAGCCCTACTACAGATTTGGCGACCATACCAGGTCGATCCCATAGGATCCCTGGGTTTTATTTCTACATATTAGTTTTATTTTCCCTAGTTTAGTTTTCTATCAAATATAAATTAGATATATCTTTTCCTACATTTTTAGTTACTGCCAAGCCTCCTCAAGGCTAAACCAAGCCCATTTGGCCACAGTACAAGTTACAGTCGGTCGGATCTGGCTCAAGTTCAGGAAATTTTTACCTTTCGGAACAGGTCGCTCTTATTGAGCTGAAAGGTGCGACCAGGTCACTCATTCAGGACTAAAAGGTGCAACCAGGTCACTCATTTAGGCCTAAAAGGTGTGACTTCACCCCAAAATCTGGACTGCTTCTGTCTGTAGTTTCTGAGCAACCCCCTTGCATGTTTTGGGGAAACTTTCATGACCCCCTCGCCACATTTTCCCTGAAAAGAGAAATCTATCTCTTAGATTCGGATCTTAAAAGATTAGGGACTGCCAGTGCAGCTCAGATGCCTCTGTCCATTAAATATGTGTCTATTTCCTTTTAGCATCTATTTCTTTTATTACATCATGTGTAAATCATTGTTAAACTGAATGGCTAATTGATTAATGAATCTGTTTAAAGCTTCAATCAAAAAATTACTGTAGGTTTCAATTTTTTAAGTTGAAATTAACATCTTGCTTAGCCCTTCGTCCTCTACCCAGTCATCACCCTTCGGGGTATTCTAGGATAAGACAAAGGGTGAAGCTCATGTAGTAATAGGCACTTCACCTGTCATTTTTCAAAACCACTAAAAACGGGTGACTTGGAAGGTAGAGGGGGTGGTAGGCCTAGGGGGCCTCACGGCACTCAATATCCTCCCTATTGACCGGCCTTGCATCCAGAGGGTGACTTGAGGATCTACGGATGGGCTTAGTCCCATTGTGTTGAGATCCCAACACCCTTTCCTGGTTGAAGAGAAATACAGGTGCAAGGCAGTCACCTAGTCAGGCTATCATAGTTCAGATTCAGATATGGTACATGTTTAAATTTATGTTTATCATTTACTTATTTCATCAAAAATGTTCTAAACTCTATGGAATATTCATAAACCATTAAAGTAGCCACTAAATACAACAGAAAAACAAAATTACATCCACACAAACCATACCATAAAAAACAACCAAACTCAGTTCATGACACTGAGCAAGACATTAAAATCTATAATTTACACTAAGTCAAACATCTTCAGTCTTTGAGGACATAAGTTGCTGACTACCTTAGCCATGGGAAGTACTTGGGCTTAGCCCAGAAACTCATTGTGAGGAGTACCATGGGAACCCCAAAGTAGCTGGCCGCTGAGAGGAATTGCCAAGCGAAACGGGCAACGACCGCCACCGATTGACTAGCACTCCTGTGAGGAAAAATCAAAGCGCTGTCTTCTGGAAATATTGGTGGCCGAGTGACCACCTAAAGCCAATAGGAAGCCATTAAAACCAGGGTCCAAAAATCATCACCATATTTCACCACTTGACATACAAATTAGACACAATTGATCCCCCATGTTCTTCCTCACGCTTGAGAGGCGATCCACCACAATTCGATTCCTTGAACCAACACCGTCGAGACCATTCTCAACAACCCTCTACACCATCAAAAGGCCACAAATCCTCTGATTCAGACCCAGAATCATACTAATCTAAGCCAGACTTGCATACTACACCATCCATCCCCATGGCTGGTGCAAACCTGGATCCATTTTCTGGATTAGTGATTGGCGGTGGACCCATGTCCACACCCAAAACCACCACCAACACCCTTACAAGTGGCCCTAGCATGGTCATGCAAACCGTCATAAGACAACTACGACCACCCATATTGACCAGTCAAGTTGTCCCACCTGTAACACATGGGGGCAGTGTCCCTTCCACCCACATTGTCCCACTTAGCATGCTTGGGGGCAGTGTCCCTTCCACCTACACTGCCCCTCCTATCACACATGGGGGAAGTGGCCCTTCCACTCACACAGTTTCGTTCACCACACCTGGGGGCAGTGGCCCATCCACAATGGTGCCACAAATTCCCCCAGTTATGCAAGTGCATCATGTCCTCGCAAACCCCACCACCATTGCTTCCCCATCTCACATCAACCTTGGGTCAAACCTTCCTTTCATGGCACGTATCAACTTGCCTAACTTGGGTTGGTTAACAAATGACCCTATCCACCATCAAACGTTTTGGCCTCCCATGCCAACCAAAATTCCCTCAGACATTCCCAAGTTCGAAGGGAAGGCAGGGGAGTGCCCCCAAAACCACATCATGATGTTTCACCTATGGTATTCATCAAACAACATTATAGATGATTCGATCAGGATCAGACTGTTCCAACACACCCTCACAGGAGATGCATCCAAGTGGTACATTGAGCTACCACAAGCCAAGTACCCGTATTTTAACTCCTTGGATTTCATGTTCCTGCAATATTTCCAACTCCCCATTAGATATGACGAAGGGGTGGAGATATTTCTATCTTGTCGCCAGAATACTACGACCCACATAACCAACCACATCCATGTGTGGTGGAAACATCGTAGCTTGTGCAAGATTCAGCTTGCTGACAGGATCTTCCTGAATTGGTTCCTAAAAACTTTGCTACCACCTATAGCAAAGGACGTCGCATCCAAACGTCCCCAATCTGAAGAGGAGGCCATCTTGAAAGCCCAACAGTTTGATTTGATCTATGCATAGTCTAGATACCTTTACACTATCATTCCAGATGCTCCCCGTGCAGGAACCTACTACCAGGATGCACCAGCGGCATCCCATGCCACAGATGGCATCATAAGTTCTGTCTCCCACCAACCACAGCATCATCTGAAACCACTTGCAATAACACCACAACCAAGAAACACCCTTAGTGTTTCCTACCAAAACCAAACTCTAGACTATGCAAGAATGATGTCCCAGTCTGAAGCCACAACTTCTTATGCACAACCTAGGCCACCACAGCAGGCCCAAGCATTAGCTCGGCTGGCACAACAATATACGGGACAAATTCCCACATTTGTGGCACCTTCCCCCCAAGTATACTATGCACCACATGTACAAGCCACTCAAGCTCCCACCCCAGCTCCACCTACTCCATTGGGACAGGTGTTTGCATAGAAAAACCATCCCAACCAGCTATCCCCCAATAACCAACAAGGGTAAGCCAAGAATAACCAAGCCCGGAACCAAGGCAACAACCAACTGCAGGGAGGTGGTCAACAACCAAATCCTCCCAAAAATGCCACGACAAACTGGCCATCCCAAAATCCTCAACAACCAAATGCACCAAGACACAACGCTCTATTGTGTACAAACCAACCGTGCACACTATGTGAGGTCTACGGGAACTACACATACGAGTGTCCCTTCATGGGTCGTGCTAAGAAGGCCATTAGGAACGAGGTTCAACATGCCACCAATACAACAGACCAAGCCCAACCCAACCCGGCACCACCAGGACCTCCTCCTATGGTGCTCCAAAACCCATTACCAGTCCAAGTAATGGCGACAACTGCACCTCCTCCCCAACCCAATCCCAATGCCTTGGGGGCACCTCCGATGGTAGAAACAGGTGTTCACCACCTTCTAGCTATGAAAACTAAAGAGGTCAATCTATAGACCAAACAGAATCAATATGGAACCAACACCGAACCCGCTGACACATCAGCAGCATCTACGTCCAAAATAGCCAACGCACCTCTTCAGTTACCCCCTTATCCGTGCCCCCCCATACGCCGGGTTGCCAACAAATCCACGGCTAGAGATGCTGTCAGCTACAACATCGTGGATGATTTGGCCCAAACACCTACCTCCATGTCCACTCTTAAGGTACTCAAAACTTTCCCAATGTAGTGGAAAGCCTTACTAGCCGCCCTTGGTGCTGTGGACCCCTCTGACTCCAAGTTGATCACATTCGACATAGAGAATGGAGAACTACAGATGCCATCAACCATTGCCTTCCAAATCCTAGTGTCTATCCAGAATTTTTTCGTGCACCGATGCATAGTGGATGAGGAGGCATCCATGCGCCTTATGTGTACCCTAGTATGATAGAAGCATGGATCCCCAATTCTGCAACCATCCTCTACAACTCTGTTGGCTTATGATGGCCATCCCACTAAAGCCCAAGGAATCGTCCCCCACGTCCCCATCACATTAGCCGAGAAAATAATACTGATTGACATAGAGGTTTTCAATGCTCAGGTTTACTATAACCTTCTCCTCGGAAGAAGTTATATGTACGCCATGAGAGCTGTAGCATCGACTATTTTTCGTCTCATGATGTTCCCCCATGAAGGGAAAATTGTGACGGTTGATCAACTAACTTATTAGAATCTGAAAGAGCTAATGGCACCCACCAATGTTATCCCTACGATCAACACCATTGATCCGCAAGGGATAGCCACACCCTCCAATTGTTATCCCTACGGTCAACACCATGGTTGACAATATACCAACCTCCCCATTTTTTAATGTGGACCCTGGGTTGTTTGCTGATACCACCATGACGGCTTCTCTCCCCTTCATGTCACCACCACTGACACCAAATGAGACTGTGGATTTGTGCGTGCTCTCATCCTGCACTGCTGCACCCAAACATCAACTGCAGTCGTAGCCCCAACCGCAACCACAACACCATCAGCAGCCACAGCATCACTAGAAGCCGTAGCATCATCTGTAGCCATAGCATTATGTGCAACTGCCACCACAACCTCATTCCCACATGAAACCATCAAGGATTTATCTAGGCTCCTCCCCATTCCACACAATTCCCTTCCTCTTTCCCCCTCCTGGTGTCATGAGCAAGCCAATAATGGCTACCTTAAACTTACCCAATTTTACATTGGGAATTCCCGTGTGGTACCTTGATCCACCGACCCAACCACCAATGCCCCAGGTAGTCTTAACCCCTGTGCAACCCATTGCGGTCAAATATCATCCTCCACCCGGCCCACAAAAACCAACCACCACACCCGCACCCGCATCGGCCCACCCAAAAATGGCCAAGGGAAAAAAAGTGAAAGCTACCGTTGAGCCTTGACAGATCCCGCCTTGTGCCGTCTATGAAGCACAGGGCCATCCAACTCAAAACTGCCCTGAGATTCCCATAATCTATGTGCATTTGGATGCCATGGATACAATAGAAAACCTCCCCATGGTTGAACTCCAAAGCGGGCCAATAGTGAGAAACAAGTCATTAAGAACAAACCATGCTTGCGCCCTCTGCAGATTGTATGGACACTATTACCACTACTACCAAGACTTGTTCGAGTTTTGAATGGCTCTAGCTAACCTTCGACAACATTCCCTTGAATCTAAGATCACTCTGATCGAAGAAGTTCACCCCCCACGTCCTTCTTCAGACACCATGTCCATTTACTTGATGTCTAGTTCTACATACCCTCTTGTCTCCACCATCAATGACGGTCCATCAGACCTGTCTCTTCATTGCTCCCACAATGATGAGGAGATACTTGAAGCCTTAACTGCCCCGAAATACCCATGGGACAACATGCACCATCCGCAGCCACAATCGCAACCTCGACCTCAATTACCAGGGAAACAGTGGGGTTCATTCCCACTCAACATGATCCTTTTCCTTTTTCTATTCCTTTTCCTTTTCCTACCATCCCGGATTGTGAGTAAGTCTGTCTTAGCAACCTTCAATTTATAGGATTTCACACTAGGAGTTCCTGTGTGGTACCTGAACCACCTACGCTACCTATGAGGCCCCAATATGTGTTAACTCATGTCTAGCCAATCGAGATGATGTTGCGCACACCTCTGGTTCCATCAAAGACTCCTCCCATGTCCAGGACTGCCTCTCTTCCTCCAACAGATACTGGGGGCAAGGCCACCAATACCATTTACATGATCTCTAGCACCAGTTTCCCTTCTGTCTCGTCGACCATGCAAGATCCACCTGATCTATACTGGTACCACTTATGCGATGACAAAGAGATCTGTAAGGCCGCCTCTGGTTTTATCCCATTCCCTTTAAACCATAGTGTGGAATCAGTTCTTCCCATAAAAGACCAGATTTCATCATCCCTCCTTGCTGATGACCTTCATCTCGGAAAGGGGACATACCTCTTTGCTGACTCATACGATCGACTCTTGAAGAAGCCGTGCAACGGGCTCCACCTCAAGTGAGTCTATGCCTGATATAACCACTATAAGTCCCTTATAGTGTAGTTTTTTTTTCTTTTTTGTTTGTCAACATTTTTTACCACAATTCAGGGGAAGCACCATTAGCTGCTAATCCAAAGTCACATGGAACTTATTCGAGACACCTCTCATACCTCTGGGCTCAAATTCTCAGACGACGGATCATTTCCTTTGCATGCATTTGGCATATAAATTCCTCTGGACTTGTACTCACATTACATGTAGTCAATTCTATCCACCACAACTCACACACAACTCTCCTGACTTCTATCTGAGATTCACATCGGTTTGCGTGCCTCTGCTACATCGAATCGCATGCCTCTACCATGATTTATCCTGTGCATGTATTGGTATGTTTAAGAGCCACCTGCTCCATCCTTACTACATGGATGACCTCTGGACCACTGTCAACTGTCCCGACATAGGGGCACCACCTGTGTCACCGCGATCGGTTGACCATACTAGAGTTTCTTTTAAGCTCTTTTCTGACTCCTAAAAGAATGAAAAGATGGTCGATCGCAACTGATTCCTTTCCCACTCATTAAAGTATAGGAAAGGGCATCTACATTGTCTCGTTTATCTCCTTTTGCGGACTATGTAGACCATCAAATGAAAAGGACCACCTTGGCACATTCAAGCCAAGACCGTTACCCTCTACATCCTTTTATGCTTTCTTGGGCAGAGGGGCAGAACTTTACGAGAAATCTCACCATGGGTTGTCATTAAGCCCTTTTCCAGCCTTCTCATCAAGAAAATATTTCCAAGAAAACTTGGTTTCATTCATGCTTGTAAAGGTATCTGAATGACCGTCCAGTTAATATAGGTTTAACCTTTTCTGGCCTGACTGGACTACCAATGGTAAATAAGTCTCCCACCCCCTAAAGGATGGGTGAGCTCTCCTATGTATACTTTTATCCTTTTTCAGGCACAGGAGACTACGAACAAAAAAGATCCCCCACTGGAGTCTTCTTCATGCTTTCAGACTCTCTAAAATTTAAAGCACCATCGAGCATTTACTTTCTTGGGCTCGCGAAAAGTCCATGAGATCATACCACAATGGTGTCTTTAGACATCACCCCACAGATAATAGTTTGGCAGCATTCCCACTTTAGGTCACCTTTGTTTAGATTACTCTGTAATGTGTCTTCCTTGGATCCCATCAATATCAAAAGTGTCTACCTCCCCCAAGTATTTCCCATCTGCAGTTACATTCCCGGTATTACAGCTATGATCCCTTTCCCATGAATCAATTTCATTTGCTGCCTAGTTTTCCCTGTCGTCATACTCTGAACAAAGGAAGTTTGAGTCCACTACACTCCCTCTGCCCCTGTTCAACTCCTTCCCTCCCCCCCCCCATTCAGTGGATCAGTCCTCATATTGTCTCACATCTTTTGGTTATTTCACACGCACTTCTAATCAAGGAAACACCATTGACTTGAACAGGGGTAGGTCTCCCTCTGTCGACGACAACACATGTATTCCAAAGGATAGATCCAAAGTTCCCTATATCCTGGTTTCATTAACCTCATTGATCTGTTCCTTGGACCACTTGAGAGGAGTCTTTAGTGCCTCTCGGGATGGTTGTTTCTTATGTGCTCGACTCCAACTACATCATCGAACCATTGATATTCATACAGGGTATTGGTCCATGTAGCATTTGGTCAAAGACATTGGATGTCACCTGACTCTAACACATTGATGAGTCTATTTGAGGGACCCCAATAGGTTCATGCCCCATGTGATTTTCGGGTTGCGTTGGAGACATTGTTCAGAAGCCCCAGTAGTGATTCTATATAGATTTATGATTGATACAGCATACTTGTGTGGAAATTTAACCCTGGTGTTAGAACAATTACACTCACAAAAATTGCCAATTACACATGCAAATTACACACAAAGGAGACAGAATATGGAGCAGAACACTAATCTGTATTGAATAAGTGTACAATAGCCAACCCTGTGAAGTCATAGGCTACCACAATAAATAATTACATCAGAGATTCGAATGCATAAGGATGCCATTCGAATTTGGTCAAAAGCAAGCTTACTAAATCTAAGCAAATCCCCCATAGGTGCATAAAGCAGTTTCCAAATCTATCTAAGAGCTCACGAATTGGAAAAATAAATTAGGCAAGCTAATATATGATGGAATTACAACTCATACATGCTTTTCTTAGGAGAAAAGAGTGGAGTATTATGAGGACAAAAAACAAGTTAACTTCACCTAGTCAAACTTTCCCAATTGCCTTAAAACTCAGAAAAAGCAGGCAATAAAGCAAAAAAATCAGACATGTGCTAGGAAGGCTAGGAATAAAGCAGATTTGATTCCAAGTGGTTTCCCAAGCACTCCATGACTCAATTTTAGCAAGTTTGACCACTTTGGACATGTGGAGGACAACTTGCATAAGGTGGAATATGGAAACTAGGCAAATAAGACAAAAATTGGATTAATTAATGTCTAAGGTAGCTAACTATGGGTCGATTATTCTAACACCCCCCCTTAAGCATGACTTATGAGTAAAATATCATAAAATTATAGGGCCTAGCAACAAGGCTTAGTCACCCTTTACATACTGCATGTGCATTTAACCAAGGAAAGAGGCAAAAACCCAGTGGGAAAAATCCTCCCTTAAACATCGATGGTAAAACAAAATTTGAAAATCTTATCATCACTCATGCTTCACAGCATTATCAAAAATCCCCAGTAGTGATTTGAGATTGCTGAATGTCTTCTCACAAAAAACTTTGGTGAAGATATCTGCTACTTGTTCTGAAGATGAACAGAAGAGTAGGTGAATGGTGCCATCATGCACAAGTTGTCTGATGTAGTGCATATGGATCTCAATGTGTTTGGTTCTCTGTCTCTGAACTAGATCATTGTAGATTTGAGTGGTACTCTAATTATCACAATATATAGTAGTTGAGTATTCTGATTCAAAGCCACACTCACCAAGTAACCCCTACAACCATAAACATTGAGTTGCTGCATTTACAACTCCTCGGTACTCTGCTTCTATAGATGAGAGTACAATGGCACTCTGTTTCTTGCTTGACCAGTTGATTGGTCCTTCAACAAGCATGAACACATATCCTGATGTTGAATTTCAATCTTTGTTGTCACCTTCCCAATCACTGTCAGTAAACCCAATCAAATCAAGATCAGATTTAGCTTTGTAGAAAATCCCATGAGTCGTTGTTCCCTGAACAAAGTTAAGGATCCTTTTGGCTACTCTCCAATGGATCTCATGAGGCTGATCCATGTATCTTGAAGCCACACTTACTACATAATAAATATCAGGTCGAGTATGTGTAAGGTACAGCAAACACCCAATCAGTTTCCTATACAGTGTATTGTTTACCATAGGTGAAGAATCAGCTTCTTCAAGCTTAACTCCTGAAAGGAAGGGAGTCTTACTTGGATTGCAGTCCTTCATGTTGAATTTGTTCAGAAAATCCAAGGCATACTTGCACTGATGTACTTTTATTCCATGTTTGTTTTGAGCGATCTCGAGCCCCAAGAATTGGCTCAATAAGCCCAAATCAATCATAGAGAATGCATGGTTCATTGCATCCTTCAAGGAGGCAATTTCATCCTTTGAGCTTCCTATAATGAGAAGGTCATCAACATAAAAGAAAATAATCATTAATGAACCATGAATCAGCTTCAAATAGACATTTGTATCTGACTTGCATTGAACAAAATTCAATGATAGCAGAAAGCTATCAATCTTGGCATACCAAGCCCTGGGGGCTTGCTTAAGCCCATACAATGACTTCTTTAGCTTGAACACAAGAGATGGATTAGTAGCAAATCCTTGAGGCTGCTGCATGTAAATATCTTCAGTAAGATCTCCATTCAGGAAATCACACTTCACATCCATGTGGTGTACCTCCCACTGCTTCGAAGCTGCAATGGCTAAGGCTAGCCTGATGGAGTCCATCTTTGCCACTGGTGCAAAGGTCTCATTGTAGTCTATGTCATGTACCTATGAGTAGCCCTTGGCTACCAATCTGGACATATATTTCAAAGGTGAACCATCAGCAGCAAAGTTGGTTTTGTAAACCCACTTACACTGAACTAGCTTCCTCCCTGGGGGAAGATCAACCAGCTCCCAAATGTTGTTCTTCTGGAGTGAGCTGAAATCTTATTTCATGGTTGTTTGCCATATTGTATCATGTGCTACATATTCATATGTATGTGGGTTTGATTCAACCATCAAATAGCATTTCTTTGCAAACAAAGGGTCTTTCATGCACAGAGCACTCTCAAACTGAGATCTAGTCCTCCTAGGATCATTAGGATTTCCAGCTAGTTCTCTAGCTGCATGAATGGTATTTTCTACCCATTTTGGTCTTGTAGGACTGTTAGTATCTGCAATTAAATTATCATTGTCATACATATCAGAATCAGCAAACTCAACTATCTCTTCACTTACATTCAATGGTTTTGGTGGTGAAGAGGATTCTCCAACTTCCACTGCTGCTAAAGGCTCTTCTTGGAACTGAACACTCCTTTCAATGAAGGATTTGTTTGTGCTCAAATTGATCAGCTTGTACCCTTTTGAATATTTAGAGTACCCAACAAATATACACTCTTGGCTTTGGGGCTACAAAGCCTTCCTATTTTCTGTTGGAATTCTAGCCCAAGCCCTTGAGCCAAAAATCCTGAAATGGGTCACATCTGGCTTGTGCCCAGTCCATGCTTCGAAAGGATTCATACCATCAATTTGTTTATGAGGCACCCTATTATGGATATAGGCTGCACAGTTAATAGCTTCAGCCCAAAACTTTGGTGGCAAAGTCTTAGCCTCCATCATGCAGGTTGCCATCTCTTTCAGTGATCTGTTCTTCCTCTCAACAACACCATTTTGCTGTGGTGTGTAAGGGATAGAATGCTGCATATAAATACTTGCATATGCACAATATTGAATGAACTCAAACTTGACAGACTCACCACCATTGTCAGATCTGAGGACCTTGAGTTTCCTCCCAGACTAGTTTTCAACCAAATCCTTAAAGGCTTTGAAGAGGCCAAAAACTTCAGACTTGTGTTTCAGGAAGTAAATCCAGCAGTACCTAGAAAAGTCATCTATTAATGTCAATGCATATTTGGCCTGACTCATTGACATATGAGGAAATGGGCCAGCAACATCACTGTGGATCAACTCAAGAGGTGCAGAGGTTCTCTCATGACTAGCTTTCTCAAATTTATGCTCTGGGTGTTTTCCTAAGATGCAACCTTGACAGACTCCTTTGGAAAACTTAATCTTTGGTAACCCTATGACCACTTCTTTTTCACTAATATCAGAAATATACTTGTAATTAAGGTGGCCAAATCTTTCATGCCAAAGCTTTCTTGCCTCATTAGCATGAATCAGAAGAGCAGAGGGGTTTGAGTAGGGTAGGAAGTGTGTGAACATGTATACCTTCGAAGTGTGATTTTCAACTCCTTTTGCAATGACTTTACCACTTGAGATCTCTATGATCTCAACTTCATCAGGGGAGAATAAGAAATTCTTTGGAGACCCTGTGTGGGTCATCTGATACACTGATAAGAGGTTAGAGGCAAGACCTGGAACATACAATACATTGCTGAACTTATCATGGTCAAGATCAATCCTCCCTTTTCCCAAACTTTCAGTGAGAGAGTCATATCCCAGTACAATTGGTGGACCTTTCGACATGTCAAGTGAGGTGAATGCCTCCTTGGTCAAAACCATATGTCTTGAAGCCCCAGAATCAATGATGAAACTAGGTGAGCTTGATGTGCCAACAACCATCGCATGAACTCTCTCTCTGTCTTCTGAATTTGATCCTCCTTCCCTCTTCTTTGATCTTTCTGGAAGGGAGATGCCATTCTTCTCCAGGAGTTGGGTCAGCATGTCAATTTAATTCTTCATACAGGAGCTTTCAGAATGATTTCCCTTACTGTAGTATGCACACTTGCTCATTTCTCCTTTGTTCTTCTTCTTCTGGGGGTTCTTCTTGGAACCTTGAGGCTCCTCTGGAGACTTGTTCTTGTCTCTCTTTTGCTCAGGTGGCTTCTTAGCTTTATTCTTGCTTTTTGGATCCACCCTCGAATCTCCAGCAACCAGAGCTTGGTCTTTGGAAGGTTTGATGGTGCCCATCATCACCAATTTATCTTGTTCTTGTGTGAGAGATTCCATGAAATATGCAAGGCTAGGCATTTTCCAGGCTCGAGCTGTCAACTTTGTGGCATGAAAGGTCAAGATAAACACTAAATAGTTATAGCCAAGCTTCGAGATTATGGCCAAAACCAGTTTCTCCTCCTTCTTTCCGATCCCACACTGTTTTAGCCGCAAAACAAGGGATTTGAACTTGGAAAAATATAGTTGCAGGGATTCAAAGCTATTGGGACTCAGGGAGATCAATTCATTTTCAATTTGATGTCCCCTCATCTCATCTGTCTTACCAAAAATCTCAACAATATTCTCCCATACTTCATTAGGTGATGTTAATCCATCAAGATGGAAAACGAGGTCTCTGGATATGCTCAGACACGGGAGACCATAGGCCTCATCCCTCGTGTTGTGCCATTTAATTTTCTTCGTAGCTGTATTGGGATTTGCTTCTATTCCCATAGTCACTTTGTAGAGGCCTTTCTCTCTCAACAGTATCTCCATCTCTGTTTTCCATTCAAAGAAGCTAAATGGAGTCAAGATGATGTTCTAAGATTGATCCATAGCTCCAAAATTGTCCCTTCAGTCAACAGAATGCTCCCAGTCAATGATGTCAAACCTGCAATAACAAATTGGAAGGATATAAATTGATCTGCAAAGGCTCTGATACCATGTGGAAATTGAACCCAGGTGTTAGAATAATTACACTCACAAAAATTGCCAATTACACATGCAAATTACACACAAAGGAGACTGAATATGGAGCAGAACACTAATCTGTATTGAATAAGTGTACAATAGCCAACCATGTGAAGTCATAGGCTTCCATAATAAATAATTACATGAGATATTTGAATGCATAAGGATGCCATTCGAATTTGGTCAAAAGCAGGCTTACTAAATCTAAGCAAATCCCGCATAGTTGCATAAAGCAGTTTCCAAATCTGTCTAGGAGCTCACGAATTGGAAAAATCAATTAGGCAAGCTAATAGATGATGGAAGAAAAACTCATACATGCTTTTCTTAGGATAAAATAGTGGAGGATGATGAGGACAAAAAACAAGTTAACTTCACCTAGTCAAACTTTCCCAATTGCCTTAAAACTCAGAAAAAGCAGGCAATAAAGCAGAAAAAGTAGACATGTGCTAGGAAGGCCAGGAATAAATCAAATTTGATTCCAAGTGGTTTCCCAAGCACTCCATGACTCAATTTTAGAAATTTTGACCACTTTGGACATGTGGAGGACAACTTGCATAAGGTGGAATATGGAAACTAGGAAAATAAGACAAACATTGGATTAATTAATGTCTAAGGTAGCTAACTATGGGTTGATTATTCTAACAACTTGTACCACAAAAACTATGACTCTCATTCATTAAACCATGTACCGTTCCAAATCCAGTAGACCATCAGTCATGAAGATATAGCATTCCATGAGAATGCCATGGGTCCAATGTAGTAGTTCTTCATATTAGTATTGTATTCATCCTCTCATTGAGGCAACCACTATTGTAACAACAGTTGTACATGATCGGCTCTTGTATTATAGAGCATAGATCACATTATTATTTTGACATCATTACGAGCATGGGGATGCCCTCCTCTTCCATATACATCTCACACATTATTTGTATCTCACCCATTGATGGGAACCATATTAATACAAAAACCAAAAGCCACCATGCCCGAGCCCAGGAAGCACCACCTCTCCTAAAGAAAATCCTATGATGTTCGTTGGCCATACGATGAGCTCCTGCCCTCACACATCAGGGGGAAATCCGTTAACCCAAAAAATCCCACAATGAGCTCTACATGACCTACACCACCTACATGCATCTACGTACGACCCTCATTTGACCCCATTTGACCCCCACACCCTCAAGAAGGCTTAAAAATGTGCAAAAGGGCTTAAAAACCCCTAAAAAGAGCCAAAATGGCTCTCATAGGGGATAAAACCTCCAAAAAAGGGATAAAACCCCTCAAAGGAGCTTAAAACCCCAAAAGGAGCTAAAGATTGGGAGAAAGGGGCTAAAGCCCCAACCAGGGGCTTCAAACCCTAAAAATCTTGAGAGAAAGTATAAATAGAGGGGTGGGGGTCACTCTCAACACACTCCTTCACTCCCTATCATTATGCTGCCCATGTGAGTGCCTTGGGACCATTTTCCTCTCAAGACATTCACCCTCCCTCTCCTCCTTTCCTCCATTGAGCCATAGCTCCACATTCCTAAGAGAGGTACTCTCCCAAGCTAGGGCATGGTCTCCCATTCCAACCAGAAGGTATACTTGTTTTGTTTTATTTCTTTGCTTTGGTAGATTTAGTTTTTCTAATAGTATGTGCTTGCATGTTTATTGCTTAACATGTTCCTGCAAGTTTCCATTGATTGCTTGCAAGTATTTTGGTTTTCTAATAGTTGCATGCAGGGTCTTGGAGCTTAACCCTAACCTTGTGTGCAAAGGGGTTTCATTTTTCTCATTTTTGTTTCAGTCTATTTTCTTTATGCTCTTTCTTTCTCATGGGAACCCTACCCTTCCATCCTATAAATGAAAGGAAGACGCTCCTGCTCTGTAGCTAGGGTGAAAGACCTGCTATAGTGGTCTTAACTGTTACAATTTTTTTTGGGTATGTTTTTATTGTTGTAGAGAACAAGTTTTTGAAATATTTGAAGTTTTCAAAGGATATTCACAGGACAGATTACAGAGGAAATATACAAGTTAGGTTTCAGTGCATAGATGAAGAAAAGTGGGAAAACTAATAGATTTGAACCTACATATATGAGTTGGGCCAATGATTTTCCTGAATGTGTAGCATTATTTAAAAGGGAAGGCTAGTTTAGTTTCTTTGAGAAGATCACTGGTTTCAATATTGAAGAAGCCGGTAGCAAAAGAAGTCCTAAAAATAAAAAGAGATGCATAGTTATGATTTGTTTCTTCCTTTTTTTGTCATTGCGATTGAGCGTTTATCACAAGATACTGGAGATGAATTTTAGAAAAAAAAAAGAGGTTTTTGTTCACAACATATCCATTCACAAAAACCTCTGTCATTTTTGCAACAGCTATCAAGCTTTGAAAGATTCAATTTAATCTTTACAGCGTATTTTTCAAGGTTTAAAAATATTTAATATTTTCCTGTTTTAGTTTTCATCTTGTGGGGAATATTCAAATTGATTAGAGAATAATTTTTAAAAACCAATATATGTTTTTTCCACAATGGACTCATTCACAAAAAATTCTCTCAGTTGTTGCACAGGTATCCTGGATTGAGAGATATGGGGGATTCTTTGAGACCCATTTTTCAGAAATTCGCCAAATTTTCCAGGAATCTGATTTTGCTATTGTTAGCCAATTAGTTTTTAATCTTTGTAAGTTGGTTAATGTAAGTGCTAAGTAGTTTCAAATTTGACCTAAAGAAGTGAAGATAGTACTATTCTTTGTAATTATAAAAGGTGGACAACCGTACAGTGCAAGGGTTGGACTTTGGTGCAAGACGAGGCTTTAGAGCTACTGTATGTCAAGCTAAGACTCAAAACTCTCACATAAATTTGAAGATTGATTATGATATATACATACTTATAAGCCATTGTTATATTTTGTGCTGGTTTTATTTCTAGTTAGTTTGATCACTCAATGTATAATTTCATTTCCTGTTTAATGTTTTTATTCATGAAATGCTTGTATGTTGTGGATGAGATCAGTGTTATATTTATACTGTTTATGGTTTATTTTTCATGTGTAAGCATCTAAATCCTTTACCGTTCATGATTTAGTACTTGTTTTATCCTTTCAATTATATACCTTCTTGTTGATTAATCTTCAAACCAAAATCATTAAAAGCCAATTTCATTTTGTTTTATTTTTGAGATTGTGTTAACTTGTTCTTGTGGTCGTCTAGGAACAATTTCTAGCACAAATAGGTTGTATTTACATCCATTTGATATAATTTCCATCTCATATTGGAGGCCAAAGCAAGAATGGTTATGATTGAGGTATATCTAGCTACTTATGTAAAAGTTTCTTCATAATAAATATGTTCTTTCTGAGAGAATCCTCGTGTGACAAATATTTCTTTGAACTTTTCAATACTACCATCAGTTGAATGATTTGTATTAAAAATCCATTTGTAAGAGACCATTTCTTTATCCTTTGGTCTTCGCACCACTTCCCAAACATCATTCTTTAAGATAGATTGGTATTCTTCAATCATGGCATCCATCCATTCCTTCTTATTTGAGGCTTCTTCAAACATGTAGGTTCTTCGTTAATAAGGTTACACATTAATGATACATAGTTGGAGTGGATTCTTGGTCTCTTTCTTCCTTCTGGTGCACCATACCTTTATGCTTCTTGAACTATATCATGATCCCAAGCTAGCATTTTCCTTGTTGAGATTGTTCCCATGAGGTGTCTCTATAGGTTATTATGGTTCTACCATGTCTTGAAATTCTAGTATAGGATAATATTCATCTCTAACTAGTGCTTTACTGATCTCTACTGCTCTGAGATTTTCTTGTTCCTCTTCATCCACATGGGTCTTTCTGGATTTGTTGAAGGTTGGATGTTCATCAAATGTGACATGTTTGTTGATCTTAATTTTACGAAAACATGGAATATAGATTCTGTATGCTTTCGACTGATCACTACATCCAACAAATATTATCTTATTTCCTAATGGTTTCAGCTTTGATCTTTTCTCTTTGAGGACATGTAGGTAAATAGGAAAACCAAGTATATTCAGGCGACTGACTTGAGTCTTCTCACTAGTAAACATTTTCTTCTGGAGTTTTGTTTCTAAGCGCACTATGGGAAAATTTGTTCTGGAATGTGGTATTTGTTTCTTTATCCCATAAATACATGGGTACATCTTGATCATGAATCATGTCTTTGACTACTTCCATCATAGATATATTATTCCTTTATACTACTCCATTTTGTTGAATATTATAGGGTGTAGTAAGCACCCTCTTAATCCCAGGTTCTTTGCAAATTTTTTTGAATTCATTTGAAGTGAATTCTCATCCATTATCTAATCTTATTTTTAGAGAGATTCTCCACAAGATATTTGAACTCTTTGAACTTTTCCAATTCTCCAACTTTCCTTTTCAAGAAATGTATACAAGTATTACATGAGTAATCACCAATAAAAAAAACATAATAAACATACCAGCTTAAGGAAGTAGTTTACATTGGTCTCCACACATCTAAGTGGACAATATATAGGATCCCTTTTTCTTTACTATTGCTGCTTGGAAATGGATTCTTGGTGCTTTTCTCTTGAAAACATCATTTTCATATCCCTTCATTGTTGATCTGGATTTCTAGTAGACCTGTTACTACCTTTCTCACTATTGTTAATGCTTTCTAGTTTACATGAGCAATCCTTCTATTCCATAGTTCACATGGACTAATAGTACAAGCTGTGAAAGTTGAGTATGTATTCCCTTTTAGTCTGTAGATCCCTCCTTCTTCAATACCTATTACAACTGCATCATTTATAGATTTTCCTTTTGGCCACATAATAACTTCACCGTCTACAAAGGAAACTTTGAAGCATTTCTTGTCTAGAGATTATATAGAAAGAAGATTCTTATTTAGACTTAGAACATATAAGACTTCTTTAATTTTCATGGAATTACCAAATTTTATCTTGTAGGAAGTTTCTCCCATTCCTTTGATAGTCATCTCCAAGTTGTATTTTGTGTGGATATTCTTTCAGAGTGAGGCATGAGAGAGAATCTTTGTGGCATGTCATATGTTTGGAAGCACCACTATCTAAGAGCCTAGTATCACTTCCATGAGAGATTGATCATGTTAGGGATGGTATCAAGACATATTCTTCATTAGAGTCTTCATTCTCTCTGGTCATCTATTCATCGTATTCATTTTCTTCGACTGCATGGGAATGGAAATTTTCGCTCTTCTTTTTGAACTTGTTTTTATTAAGTGGACGTTATCTAGAGATATGTCCTAACTTATGGCATGTATAAAATTCATAGGATGAGTAATCCTTCTTAAACTTCTTATCTTTCTTGATTTCTAGTGATATAGTTGTTGGAAATCCACGATCCTTCCTTTTATTTATTCCATTCTTTATATGCATAGCTAGAGCTTGATCTTCACCTTCATTTAACTTCTCTTATCTATTTACTAGCCTTCCTTCTTCTTATACACATTCCTCCCATAGCTTGCTGAATTTGATTACCTTTCTTCTAGAACATATTCCTCTAATGAAGCAATCTCAGTCTCTTGGAAGGCCATTTAGAGTGGTCATCACAACTTCAACTTCTTCTACCATGTCACCAATGGATTCTAATTGTTCTTTGATTTGAGATATTCTAGATAAGTATGACTGCATGGTTTCATCCTTTTTCATCTTCATTCCCTTGAGTTTGTTTCTCAAGGTCATCCTCTTGTTGATGTTTTTTCCTTCAAACTTATTGGTTAGTGCATCAAACACTTTCCTTGGAGTAATATTTGAGGACACTTGGGATATCAAGTTATCGTTAATATAGTTAGCTATGATCCTCTTGACTTTGATCATATCCTTCTTTTGTTTGGATTTTTCCTCTTCTCCTTATGGTTCCTTGACCTCTTCTTTGATGTATCCATCTAGGCCATGCTCTTCAAGGATGAGCATAACTCTATACTTCCATGCTCTGAAATACTCTGCTCCCTCAAGATTTTCATCTAGCTTGGTATTGTTTGTCATATTTTAATGAATGAGAAACTGAAATGGAAATATAGGAGATAGTACTTACCAGTTTGAGGAACTTTTCTAGAATCGGCTTCAATATGACTTAGGGTTAACTAGAAAACCCTAATTTTCCAGTTGTGATCACTTGTAGATATAAGAGGAGGAAAAGATGTTCCTCCCCAAGGTGAGCTAGATTTTATCTTACTTTTCTAGAATTTGAGGATGGAACCTTGAAAACTATGATGCCCTGGCTTCTCCTGGCAGTAATGAGAGCCAAAAAGTAAAAATCCTCAAAATGAAAAATTGCTTCGACAGAAAGATGCACCCTCCTAGGGAGACACTAGTACAAAATGAGGAATTAGTGACTACGTGACTGAAAATTTTTGTCACCACATGATTTTCAAGTGATTTACTACTAAATTAGCAATTTTGATTGACCCAACTATGAATGACTAAAATTAACGACTAATTTATTCACCAGTTAACAAATATGACTAGGTAATAAGTGACATATTTAAAAATGACTAACATAAACAACCAATTTATTCACAACATAAAAAATAACTAGCTAAAAGAATATGAATTAGTCATTTGTGTTAGTGATTTTTTATTGTCACTCCAACAATGGAAATTGCAATTTTGGCAATGAAGTGTTACAATTTACTAAATTTTGACACTACAAATAGACACTCTCTAGATCCAACTGCGGTGATAAAAGTTAGTAAATTGTAACATCATAGATGGATTTGTGCCACAAAGGGTATTTGATGAATTAATCCTAATTAACATAACCCATAAGTTAATTTGTGCGGGATGAGTACAAGAACATGCTAACCATATTTCTAAGTTCAATATCCCTAGCAGTTATGTATACATTATAATATTAATAAAGTGGGATCTAGACCACCCAAGTTAGACCTAGTACTAAAGTATAATTCTTACTACGTGGAGGCTATGGATATGTTTGATAGCATATCAATACCAAACTAATGAATTAATACCGAGGATAGACATAAATAGAAAACCTCTACTACACCAGACCACATATAGACATCTATGGAGGTAAGTAACACTAGAAAGATACATTTTCTTAAATAAATCTATCCACAAATCCACAAAATATATTAATATATTACATACTATATAGTTACAAAATGTACCATATATAAATTATAAAACATATCTATAACACAAAACAACGTAAAAATAAACAAAATATACAATATAAATGATCCCAACACACGCATATATATTGTAAAACATATATATGAAATAAAACTTATAATACAATATAAAATAAACAAAATCAATATACCATTTTATATACAATAACCTTATTACAATCATAATGATACACTTTGTCAACTAATAAAATGATCATTGGAATATGACCATAATACCTCCAGCCCGAATCCAAACATACAATCGACCTCTTCTTGAGTTCATTCATGGAGGATTATATGAATTCATGGAGATTTCCTCCCCAAATTACCCAAATATGAAGAATTATGTTGAATTCATGGAGACTTCCTACTCGAATTATCTAGATTGACCTTTGGTGCCAAATATTTTCTATTGGCAAGAAGCGAGGAGGGTTTGGTGGGTTTTGGGAGGAAAATAGCTGTGAATTTTCTTTAAGAGGAGTTTTCGGTGTTTTGGGGTATTTACCAAGCCACCATTGATTCTCGTTGAGGAATTGTGATGCCTAGAAACCATTTCCGAGGGTTTAGAATTTGGGTATTTATTTTTTAGTGCTTCCATGGATATAAGAGCATTAGAGAGAGCTTGGAGGCTCTTAAATAGGTGGGTGATGAATTCTAAAGCTTTAGCGTCAAAATATCAAACTTCCCTTCCAAAATTGCAGGTTCGTTTCTTGGTTTTATTTGAAAATTTAGCTTATGCATGTTAATCTTGGTTAGAATCCTACATTCTGAATGTTCAAAATTGTCTAGCATCTTAAATCTTGATTCTTTATTGTAAATTTTGATTCCTAAATAATGGGTGTTTCAATAACTGGTGAGAATTCAGTTCTTTAGTGCCCAACAAAATGAATGTCCACCCTCCCTAGTTGTCCCTTTATTTTTGGACAACACCTCTAAGGATATTAAATTAGACCTTATTACTTGTTCAGTCAGTCTGTTAGTTCTCCCCTCAAAGGATTAAGTCTTCCCAAAGGATTCAATATGTTGTTATTTCTTACCTAGGGAGTATGTCCACCAATCCGAGGATATAAAACACATAGTTGGTGTTGCTTGTTTAGTAACCCTACTATTTCGAGGGATTAAATATGACCTGCTTTCGAGTTGTTCGATCAGTTAGTTTCAGTTCTCACCGAGGGATTCAGTTTGTTGTCGGTAGTTCCTGTTGTAGGTAGTTCTCACTTCAAAACTTGATTTTTTTATTGGAGGGAACACTTGGGGATTTTATTAATGTCAATAATCCACTAGTTGGACCTGCAGATAAGCCAAATCAAAAGGGTTTTAGTCACCATCAGCTCCACCTCAGCAATTGGGAGGGATTATCGAATGTTCAACCAACACATAAAATTTTCCTTGACCATTCTCCTCAAAATATCGAATGTTTGGCTATTGTAGCTAATTTCAATCAATTAGTTTGTGGATTTTCCATCCCTTTTTCATATCATTAAAAAATAAGTTTTCTAAGATGAGTTCCCAGTATCCCTCTAGTATCCATTAGGGTCTATAGTAATGGTTTGAGTCCAATCAATTGATGAGATAATGCATTTATGCCACTGATCATAAATAGTCACTCACCAATATTGATTTTGTAGTTTTGATTCAGCAGTGTTGGAATGATTTATGCATCATATCAAGGACCCCACCATGTTGTACAATGTTTTGATTTTGTTTACAAGAGTTCAGTTTTGACCAGATTTTATCTAGATCAGATGTTTCGACATTTGTGCAACTTGTCTTGATGAGGATCATCTTTGCTTCAACATTTTGGAAGATTGATAAATATTTGCAATTTTGAATTGAGATCTTGCGGCAACAGTTTGAGCCAGTTTGAGTAGTTTAAGAAGACATGTTTTTATTAGATTATGGTTAAGTGTTGCACCAGCTTTGAATTTTTGGTTTTGATGTGGAGCAACCCAACACATATCTTTTGAAAGACAAATAACTTGGCCTGAAACACTTCACTAATACAATTTTGAATAATTTTTAAAGAAACAGTTTTGCATCAGCCCTTGAGATGATCAGGGAGAACCATGAACAAAATCAATCCATATCCCTTGTAATGAAGTAATGGTGTTCAATCTATTATGAAAATATCGTAATCTACCTAAAATATTAAGTAATTCAAGTTTTATATAACCTTATAGATAGGTTTAACTCAATGGGATTAGCTTTATCATTGTTTGATTAGGGTATAAGCGTGTTTTTCAACTCTTAGTAGTATAGCTTACAACATTGAACTCTCTAAGAAAGTGGTACATCTTAACAATGAGTAAGCTTAAATTTAATGGCAATTATAGCTCTTTACTCCGACTCGTGCTTAGCCTCATTATGTCAAACAAGTTGCTTACAACCTATGGCTTTCTCCATAATGAAACATATGTTCATGAATAAGTGGTATACCAATAAAAGCAATCATAATAATTCATGTAATGTAATCTCAATATTGTTAATACTACACATATTATCATGGTAGAAGTACTTTATTTTTTGATACATATCCTCTTAATTGCATCTAACATGCTTGCTCTTATTGATTCATTATGGAATGACCATTACCCTATCCGTTTGGGGCAGATGAGACTTATAAAACCATTCTTTAGTATGATCAATGATTAGGGTTATACTAGTATCACCATTGTTGCAACTTTGTTATTACTACTAGTTATGATTCTACTCTATCTCACTATAACACAGCTTCATTGATTACTGATATTACTATGTTATAAAAAGGTCTCAAACCCATGTAACTGAGAGATAACAAAGTCCATATTACTTTTCTTATTATGCTGAGATCGTGTAACTATGTTGACTTAGTACTTATGGATTAATGGGAATAGAAGTGTTGTAGTTATTAGTAATACTATTGCAATTATAAGGTTGAACTCATAGCTTGAATATGGTATACTCTATAGAGATATCATAGTATGAAACCAATAAAGCTATGATTAGTAATAACTATGAACCAATCCCATTAATTTATGGTAATAAGGGTGATCTGTAATCTCCATAACAGTAAAATTATGAAAGTTTTTATTAGTCCTTACTCATGCTTAGACTAGTTATAAGTAGTATTGTTCTTATCTTACTCTAAAGTATGAGCTATTGTAATATGTTTAGTTTGAGCTTAATCTTTAAGCTATGTTTCATTTCTTATGTTCCTGATATATCAATTATAATGAGATATGTTGTTTCTTATATCTTTTGTGTTTCTTCTTCTCTGACCCTTTGTTGCTTGTACGATGTTGTTTGTAAGAAGTGACCCTATGTTTTCTATGAAAATTTTCGAATGTCGGCGATAGTAGGAGGGGAAATGCTAAAAAAGGTAAACAAGTATTATAGTGTCAAAAAGTGCTCTTGTCAGATATGATAGTAGGGGAAAGGTGGTGGGTTAGTAATAAGTGAAACATAGCAGAGAATCGACTCTATCTCCCCTCAAAATGGAGATATAATTGGAGAGCTCTCTTTTAAGACCCTCTGGATATGGAATTGCCATTTTAAAGTGGTGGCTTTGAAAAGGCCTTTTTAAACATGCTTCTATGGCTATGCTATGGACTGACATTTATAAAGGTACTTTTTAATACATCCGTATGAAGAATGATATACACCTTGGAATCCTTAAAAGGACATGTTTGAAAGCATCTAATATAGTGAGATAGTGAGAAGGAATGTTTGTGTGTGTGTGTCTTAACAACTGCATAATAGTTCTGAACTCTTTGTCAATAGATATGCTTGTTGCATTGTTTCCATTCCTTCCTAGCCCTATCCCTATTTGTTTATATAACTTGCAGTGTCTAGGTTCTATATATCCAACAACGCTCAAGTTCTAGCAGTGAGCATCACATCCTTATGTTGGATCATCGCTTGTACATATATAAAAGTGAAGGTATAATCCCATGATAACTGGCGTCAATGGATTACGTCAGTGTCTATGCTCCCGATACTAGCTTTGGAATTGGCAGTGCTTCCACCTTTGGTATCTCTTCTTACTCAGATGATGTTGGATTTATGCCCTCTAATACTATATTTTCTACTATGCACTTGCTGGATCATTTATAGGTTTCGAGTAAAACATATCATTGGCATAAGCTCGGCCAACTAGATCAATTGATTTAGCTGGAGAAGATCCTGATAGTATTTCTCTTATGTATTACTATACCTTTGATGTTATTGAAATAGGTTATGCTACTGGAATATTTTCATATATAATATATGAGGCTATTATGGTTCTTCAATGAATCGATCCAAAACTAGTGATAGGGTAAACAAAGGATACTTTCTATGCTCCTACTACTACCTTTTCCCTAGCTCTTAGATTTGCTTAAACATAAAAAATGTGAAACACTATGGGTTTATCATAAACCGATCAACATAAACACATATAGTCTAAATATAGAATAAATTTCCACATATAGGAGATATGCTTACATGCATGCAGAAAGTAGGTACAGGTAAAAAAATTGGAGCAGGATTGTATTATTCAATTCCTTTAGGGACTAGATACACTCATATGAAGCTGACTGATACAAAGCTTAGTGAAAAGAAAAGGAAACAAGTGTTAGAGACATTTACCACCATACACACTCATTTTAGTCAATTTGGCCTAGTTAAACTACTATCCTAAGTATTATTGACTTAATTGACATCATAGGAGCACTAGATGACATCAACTAGATCACACCCACGCCTACCTTCAGTCAAGGAGGCTAACTTAGTCTTCTCCTACATTCAGGGAGGCTAACTGGAGCACTCCGGGAGTGATTTGAGTGTCATTTATGCCCCATATTGCTAACTGATGGTTACAATCAGTTAAACAGAGCAATGAAGGCGCCCTCCTTCATTAAATTGATTATTTATTGATTATATAATGAACTGGAGTCAACAGAGGCACCTCCAACCACTTCTGATGTTTAGTTACACTTCAGTTAACCTCATCGGGGTTCATTGGAGTCATTGATGTGCTACCACTTGTTGGTTGGCTCGATGTGACATGTGTCTAACCTACTTTCAATTAGACTCAGTCATTTATTGCACTCCAACTTTAGTTAGGGCTCAGTTGAGCCAATTAGGGTTTTGATCAGTGGTTAAATTGAGTGTTGACTGTGGCTTACATTCATTTAACCTAGACTCACTCATTCAATTCGAATGACCTGCTTGGGAATTTGAATTGCTTTGTCATTCATGCTTGCAGCATGATCTTGTATTGTATTACTCATTCTTTGTGTGAATATACAAAGTGGCTACTCATTTTGTAGCACAATGACACCATTTTCATGCCTTATTGTTATTAATCTTTGACAAGACTTGTGTTTAGTCCCTAGATTACTATGACTGATTAATATGGTATCAGAGCTCACGGCGGGACAAAGCTTAGATCTCTCAAAAACAAGGTTTTTGACAGATATTGCATGAAAATTGAGTAATAGCTCAAAAATCCAGCACTGCATCAGAAGCCAAGGCTTACCACTTAATACCCCAAGTAAAGAACTTGTTGATCAAGATTGCTTGATTGACTATGTTGGGTGTGATGAAAGCTTAAAATGTGCAAGTTTTATGAACTTACATTGCCCCTTTTGTTGTGATTTTCAAGTTTTTGTAGGTGAAAGCATTCACTCCAACAGATTCAAATGGCTTCTTCCGTAGATATTTTGAATCCGTTCAATTTCCACTCATGGAAAGGAGACATGTAGATCCATCTACATTCTAGAGGACTCTATAGGGTCACCATGGACACTGAAGAAGAGTCTGGTTCTGCAATAGACAAATCTAGATTCTTGAACAAGAAGGATGAAGCATTCAGATTCTTCTGCCTCTCTGTTTCCCAAGATATTCTTTTCCATCTTTCGGGATTGAAGACTCCAAAGGAAATTTGGGACAAATTGGAAACCTTGTATGGAAAGTAGGATGATTTGAGACTTTACCAGCTTGAAAATGAATTGATGTCTCTCCAGCCTTCCAATTTCAAGACCTTGAATGAATTTTTCACAAAGTTCAAGCACATTGTCTTACTGTTGAAGCAATGCAAAGTGGAGAAGGAGGACGAACAGCTCATCCTCACCATACTCTCCAAACTTGGAGCTGATTATTCAATTTTTGTCTCTACATTCCATGCGGGGAAGCTCACAACCCCTGGATGGAAGATGCCTACACTCAATGACTTCATATAGTCCCTAACAAGTGAACATGATAAGCTTGTCTATATGGGGATCATCAGATCCTTTCGTGATCAAGCCCCCCATGTCTTGGGGCCCAAATATTGAAAGGGTAAAGGAAAGCAGCAAAAGAACCCAAAAACTAAATTCGAAACTCCTAAGCCTAAAGTTGAAAACCAGCAACATGATGAGTCTTCCGGCTCAAAGAAGAACAAAGGGAAAGGGCATCATGGAAAGGAAAAAGTTAAGTGTTCATACTGCGGCAAGGGCTTCCACCCTGGACATTACTGCATGAAGAAGAAGATTGATGAAGCTACCTCTCTTCTTGAGATAAATCACATCAATATTCTGGAAAGCTTTCAGAGGAGAGATCAACAAGATGGGGAACCACGACATGAAAAAGGTCATGCCCTCATGGCAAGCACTCTTGATTGATTCTAGAGCTTTGAACAACATGATGGCTGAAAGAGACTCCTTTTCATCCTTGGAGACTGAAAAATACATCCCCATCCACATGAGAGATGACTCCACCATCATTTCAGAAGGACAAGGTACAGTTGATCTTGAGAATGACTATTTTTCAAATGTTTTGTATGTACCGTGTCTGGAATCAAATATTCTTAGTGTCTATTAGATGACACATATAGGAGTTCCTAAGAGAGTATCTTTCAGCTTGAATGATGTTGAGATAATGGAACTTGCATCCAGGAAACTCATTGCTAAAGGCCTTGCAAACCATCATGCAAAATCCTATGAGTTCTCCCAATTCGTGGCGGATGCAAAGCCCACCGCACTGCTAACTCATGGAAATGAAGTTAGTAGGCTATGGCATGAAAGGTTTGGCCATCTAAATTTCAAATATTTGCAGCAATTATAGAAAAACTCCATGGTTGAAGGCCTCTCGGTCATCAAGGCAACCACTGGAATTTGCAAGGGCTGTGTGGTTGGAAAACACCCTGAGCATAAGTACAGTCGGGGGAAGGAAAATCAAGCTACATGCATCTGGGGGATGATACATTCTAATATTAGTGGTCCAATTCCTATCACATCCATGAATGGATCAAGGTATCTTCTTAATTTTATTGATGATTTTTCAAGGTACACATGGGTCTTCTTTCTTAAAAAGAAGTCTGAAGTATGTGAAAAATTCTCTGAATTGGAGGCCTTGATCGAAAATGCCTCTGGGCTTAAGATCAAGATCTTGAGATCTGATAATGGTGGGAAGTATTTCAGTAATTATTTTCTGCACATATTCTCCCAAAGTGGTATTCAGGTCCAACATTCAATTCCCTACACTCCCCAGTAGAACGGTGTAGCGGAAAGGAAGAATCAGTCTCTCAAGGAGATGACCACCTGTATGTTGGAATCAAAGAAGTTGGATGCAAATTTGTGGGATGAAGCCATGCATGTTGTATAATACATTCAAAACATAGTTCCACACTCTTCCATGAAAGGGAATACCCCTTTCGAAGCATACTTCGGACACAAGGCGAATGTGTCGAACCTGCGGGTGTTTGGGTCCATTACATGGGCCCGAATTCCACTTGATAAAAGGAGGGCTTTGCAACTGCAAAGCATAGAATGTCTATTTATTGGGTATATTGATGAATCAAAAAGTTTCAAGCTTCTATATATCAAAACAAATAGATCATCATCGAGAGAAGTGTCAAGTTCGATGAGCCTCTTCAGGAGGTGGAACTAGTGAAGGATAAAATTGTTGAATTAAATTCCTATTCTACTGAATATTTGGATGATGAAATTGGGGGTGATGACCCTGATTTGGATCCTTTGATTTCTAATATTAGTGTATAGCAAACATCAGATGCTGAATCAGAACCTGAAGTACAAAATCATCATCCCACATGGGCCCAACAGACACTCTCCTCCGCAGGAGATAACATTGGAAATCTAGATGATCCAAGGAGAACCCGATCTAATTTCCAAAGAGCAGGTATTGCGCTCTCTTGTCCTGATAATTTTCTGTCTGAAATGTGTTATTTGATGATTATTTCAGACCCAAAATCCTACTACCATGCTCGGAAGGATCCAAGATGGCAAGTTTCCATGGATGAAGAGATGAATTCTCTTCAGAAAAACACTACTTGGGAGCTAGTTTCTCTTCCTCCAGGAAGGAAATTGGTTCAATGCAAGTGGGTGTTTAGGACCAAGGTTTTTGCTGATGGAAGTGCCTAAAAATATAAGGCAAGTCTGGTGGCAAAAGGTTTTTCTCGGGTCCAAGGTGTGGACTAACATGAGACTTTTGTACTGGTTGCAAAAATGGACTCCATCCACCTAGTTTTGGAAATTTCAGCATCTAAGCACTGGGAAGTGCATCATAGGGATATTAAGTCAGCCTTTATACATGGAGATATTCATGAGAAAATATACATGAAGCATCCTGATGGCTACATCTCTGATCCATCTTTGGTTTGCAAGCTAAACAAGTCACTATACAGTTTAAAATAGGCCCCAAGAGAGTGGTATTCCAAGATGGATGCCTTCCTTCTCTTGCAAAACTTCAAAAGGTGTAGATCAGATCCAAATGTGTATATACAGTAGTCTGATGATAATTTTATTATTATTTTTTATATGTTTATGACTTACTGATCACAGGTAGCACAGTTGCTTCCATTTCAGCCATCAAAACTGCTCTCCACAATTCCCTTGAAATGAGCGATTTGGGGCTCCTAAAACAATTTTTGGGGCTCGAAATTGAGCAAAATTATGATGGGATAATGGTCACTCAGTCCAAATACATATAATACATGTTATTCAAGTTTAACATTGCTGAATGTAGGCCTGCACCATTCCCTTTCCTTTCAGGGATCAGCCTTGAAGAAGGACAAAAGCACACCTCCCATGGACTGCACTATTTATCGACAGCTAATTGGTAGCTTGTTGTACTTGACACATTCTTGGCTTGATATCTGTTATGCCATAAATGCCATCTAAAGATACATGTATAAGCCTCATGATCTTCATTGGAAGGCATCCAAGAGGGTCCTCCAGTATATTCAGGGAACCAGGACCTATGGCATTCACTATGCTGAAGACTCCGAGCTAGAGCTGGTTGGATACACAGATTTCAATTGGGCAGGTGATTCTATTGATTGAAATTATACTTTTGGATGTGTATTCATGTTTGGTGGTGGCCTCATTTGTTGGTATAGCAAAAAGGAGGCTTCCATAGCATTATCTTCAGTAGAGGCTAAGTATCGAGTAGCGGTGAATGCTTGCATCTAAGCAGTTTGGTTGCAAGGCATTCTTTTAGAGTTTGATATTGGTAGTACTTTGTCCACTGTCCTATTTTGTGGCAATAAAACTGCTATCAAGATATCCACTGATCCAGTTACCAGGCAGAGGACCAAGCATGTAGAGATCCACATGCACTATATCAGGGAGCTAGTGCATGACATGACCATCATTCTGCAATACTGCCTGACTAATAAGAAGATTGCAGACATCTTCACCAAGAGATTTTTAGAAAATAAGTTCACTTACCTCTGTTCACTGTTGGGGGTGAGTCCATCAAGGTGATCAGACTAATTTTAATGTTCATCTTGAGGGGGGGGGGGGGGGG
>LPNX010452204.1:81022-97338 GCA_001517045.1 Pseudotsuga menziesii
ACTAGTTAAACCACTATCCTACGTATTATTGACTTAATTGACATCAGAGGAGCACTAGATGACATCATCTAGATCACACCCACGGCTACCTTCAGTCAAGGAGGCTAACTTAGCCTTCTCCTACATTCGGGGAGGCTAATTAGAGAACTCCGAGGGTGATCTGAGTGTCATTAATGCCCCATATTGCTAATTGATGGTTACAATCAGTTAAATAGAGCAGTGAAGGCACCCACCTTCATTAAATTGATTATTTATGGATTATTTAATGAGCTGGATTCAACAGAGGCGCCTCCAACCACTTCTGATGTTCAGTTCCACTTTAGTTAACCTCATCGGGGTTCATTGGAGTCATTGATGCGCTACCACTTGTTGGTTGGCTTGTTGTGACATGTGTCTAACCTACTTTCAGTTAAAATCAGTCATTTATTGCACTCTGACTTCAGTTAGGGCTCATTTGATTCAATTAGGGTTTTGATCAGTGGTTAACTTGAGTGTTGACTATGGCTTACATTCAGTTAAGCTAGACTCACTCATTCAATTCGAATGACCTCCTTGGGAATTCGAATTGCTTTGTCATTCATGCTTACAGCATGATCTTGTATTGTATTACTCATTCTTTGTGTGAATATATAGAGCGACTACTCATTTTGTAGCACAATTACACCATTTTCATGTCTTATTGTTATTAATCTTTGATGAGACCTGTGTTTAGTCCCTAGATTACTATGACATATTAATAACAAGTTGGGTTTACAAATGCATGTGGTTGTATGTGGGTTTACTTGAAAGAGCTACAGACCTATGGAAGAAGAAAGCATGAGCATTATAACCTTTTCTATAGTGTTGATTAGCATCCTGGACCACTCTTACCTCTAGCAGCATCCTTAGCACCAACTCTCTGGCCTCAGTTTTATTTATGTTGGGCCAGTCCATCGGAGGCGCAAGGTTGGGGACTCGAGACAGAGTTTCTCCTTATGGCACAACATTTCATCAAGCTTCAGAAGGTATCCTCAACTGAGAACTCCTATGCATTCACCATTTAGTCAGTGTGCATATATTTTAAATATTCCAAATTTACTAGTTCAATTTTTGGTTGCAACACCTATTTGAGGAATCATGAAGTAATGATATTTCATTATGGAATGCAATGACAATATGGTATTGAAAACCGTGATTTCCTAGATAAAACGTAGAATCAATCCACGATGATGATCCTATTATCACTAAAGTTGAACCTAGACTAGTGAAGTTCAAGCTTATAGAAATCTTAAAAATAAATCAAGCTGATTAAAACCAATTTTATACAGAGAAGGTGTGTAATCAAAGGGTATGGAAATCAAATAAAGTATAAATCATAAAACTGCATGACATGTAATAAAATGCAAAATTCAACAACAGAAAATATTACGAGCATGAATTTATAAAAGAATGAATCTGGTTCTGTAACTGAACATTCAAAGATAATTGCACATCATTATAAGAATCTTGTAATGAATTAACAAGACCACACACAAGATACAATTCATATATAAAAGCAAAATAGGCTCATGATCATAATCATTTCAAAGCAATAATTATGTATTAAAGATGCAATAAAATATATGCCTTATAGTTCATTACAGTAGTTCGATTCCCATCTATGATTCAAACCCTTTCTTCTGTCCCAGTTATCTCATATATACAACTAATTTCAAATTTTAAAATGGTTTCTAGATCCTTATCTTATGGATCTCAAATGACTAAAAATAGTAAATATGTTTAAGGTGGAACTTAACTCAAAAGTCAAATTAAAAATTAAACTGACAAGTGGACTAGACATAACAACCTTATCTACTATCTATAGATTATACTGACTCAACAATAATCTAAATATTTCATCAAAGGCTCTTAGAAACTTCATCTAACAAAGTCATATCATGAAGAACTTGAGATCTCTTTTGTAACCTGGAGTATTCAACATCCTTGTTCAGCTCCTTGTTCTGTAACTCTTTATTCTGATCCAAAACCTGCTTATACTGCTTCTGTAATGCTCTGTTGTTCTTCAGCATGTCTTTAGAAATACTAACATGATTCTAATAATCAGCTTCTTTTTCTTCTAAATCCTCTCGCAATCTCTTATTTGCAACCATCAAATTTTCATTCAAATCCTACAAATACTTATTTTGTTCTTTATAAGACATCAATTATTTCCTTATCTGTACCAACTCTGGAATAACATTTGCCTCATCTATATCCACAATGGTTTCTTCTTCCTGTACAGACTTTAAACCTGAATAAATATCATTTTCAATACAGTTTTTCTTATTTGTGCAAAATAATTCTGGAATATGTTCAGCCATTCCTTTAAATTCTACAAAATTTTCACCTTCTCAAACATGCTCTTCATTTATTAGCTTAACCTTTTCTTTGCTCACTAACTCTTCTATAACAACCAGTTCACTGTCTTCTATAAAATTTGGGCTTATTTCAATTTCAAGTTTTCTTCTTAATTGAGTTCTAGGTTTTGAACTCGAATCCACAACTTTACCCTTCAAATTTTCAACTGGATTAACCTTTGTAACTTCTTTTTATTCTACGCCTTTATCATCATTCTTGACAGCACATGCTTCTGATAACTCATCATTTACTTGAGACCATTTCTCTGTGGATTCTTTATCCACTGCATCTATTGTTTCCTCTGTGGCTGAAGCTTCTGAAATAAACCATTTGCAACTTTAAGTTCTTCTGTGAGTTATTTACCTTCCTCTACAGCCTGTTTGGTCTACTCCACGTACTTCTTTAATTGCTGATTCGCATGTTCTGTCTTCTTATGTGAACCTTCTACCTTTTTTCCCTTTTCTTTAAATTTCTCTTAAAACCCTAATCCAAGGAGAAACATTTCCCAACTCCATCCATATTTATTCAAATGGGAAATTACCAGCAACTTAATCAAGCCCTGATGATAAATAGAATGGGCAGTATGTTCTGGATGGGTCTGAACCCATGTAACCATTCTTTGCTGACTTTTTAACAAATAAAACAGTAAAATAAGCTTTAAACTTCCATTAAGATTCATTAACAGTCGCAAATGACATTTAATGATTCTATCATAGCGACCTTCACATGTTATATAATTCTACACCATTTCTAATGGAATCTGCTAATTTGGTTTGATCTTACTTACATGAATACCATTTTTCCAGCTTAACCTCTCAAACCCTAGAAACAAAAATTCACCATAATTACCTTGAAAATCTTGTTGTTTAAACCATTTTTATCCCTGCGCTAGAACACCGATTGCTTCTGCAAGAGATTCTTCATCAACTGTAACCTTTAAACTCTTAAAATCAACAACCCCATCTCTGTAATTCTTTATAAATGCTCAAGTCACTTGAATGTTATAACCTTGAAATCTCTCACAGAAAGGAAACCATCCAACATTTCTCATTAATTGTGTCAATCTTGGAAACTGCATAATCCACTGTGTATTATCTGGTTCAAGCCTGCGAATCAAACCTCCAGGCTTCTTCTTCACCATACTATCTGAGCTTTCATCCATACTTACCCTAGGAATTTCGATGATTTCACGCAATACAGTCCAAAACAGAGTTAAACAGGTTAATGTAATGAATGATAAGACATTACATGTTAACATCAACATTAATAATCTCTTTCCATCATGTTTAATGATATCAATGCATGTGGGTACACCCTTGAAATTATAAAAACACCTATGAGAACCTGGAGAGTGCCACGATCAAATGGTTCATGCATATATTGGATATGCCTTTAAAGAACAAACATAATGTATTAAAACATAGTACAAACTCTTTCCACCTATGTACCATCCCTACCATGTTCCTTCATTCCATGATCACACTACCAAGTGCTTTATTTCATCATCATAAATCAAATCAAACTGGTAGCAAAACAATATTTTCATTTTTCATATGCTGCCAGTTTATAACCAAAATCATATATACATTTGATTTCACAATATTACTTGTTCTAATAAGAATCAAAAGCCTTTGAAAGATAAATTATTTGAGCCTTATTCTGGTTTTAATAAAAACATAACAAAAAATGATAAAAGAAAACTAGGGTAAAAAATTATCATAAATCTCCATAAGAAAAGGTAGGGTAAAACTAGGATTATGACCCCAAATGGAAACACTAGGAAAAATAAAAATAAAAACCCTAAGATATATGTGAAAAACAACTATAGACACAACAGATCCATTTCTGTGATCCATGGAATGAATCCATGGTGATGATAAAAATTAGAATTATTGTACAAAACACCTATGGACTATGTACCTTAAGATAGAAGATAAAATTTTGACCCTTGGTCTTGTGGGTAAAAGGGTTGTTTCCCCACCTTTATTGTACACCTTAGTCTTGTGGGTGAAAGGTTTGTCTTCCCACTTTATTATGACCACTCTTGTTTACCTTCTTCCTTGTGTTGAATCTTGTTGGTCCTTATGCTAGCGCCTCCCTCTCCTAGTGTGGTACATTAACCCTTTTGTCATGATGATTTAACTTTATTGTTATGTGCTCCTTTTCATCCTTCTTGACACTGCTACTATGTATGGAAGTGTGCTGCAGTATGATGGACATGCTATAGTATGGGTTAAGGATGCCTCTACACATTTGAAAGGAGCTTCTATTTGCTTAATGTATGATTGTCCTAAAAGAATGACATTTATTGCAACAATGGTATTGAAAGTTCATCCTCATTTCTAGAATGTTTTGATTAATACCTTGCAGTCTGTACTTATCCAAATCTTCCCTACTGCTACCTATATCTCTCTCTCTTAGGCATGTCCATTTTTTCGTTAGTGAATTCTCTCCTAAGAGACAAAATGTGATCGTAATATATAGTTGAGTATATAAAGGAAGGTCTAAACCACATTGTTTTATCCTTTACATATGTTAGTTTAATGTGTTTATTAATTTATGACTATTGTTGTTATTTATTATCCTTGGATGCTTCAACTTTAACACTGGGACCTTTGGGAGTCTTAAGTTGAAATAAATCAAAATTATGTTTTTACTTTATCTTGCATTGTCACAGTTGTACTATTTGTGTTTCTAGTATTGTTTTAGAAATTTATGCATTCAAGTACAAAATTTTTAATTTTTCTGCTCCAAACCCATATCTGTGTACTTGCTAACAGGTTATAGATGAATGTTTTACATTCTTTAAGAAAAGGTTTGTGTTCACCAAAGGACCACTGAATATGGCATCGTTAACCCATCCAGACATACATGAATCGCCATTATATTCAATTATTTTTTTCTTTTTTGTCCATTTATGATTGTATTGCATGTGCATGAATAAAATTCTTCCAAGTATTTTCCATTTGAGAAGGTTGAATAGGCACCACTTCCTTTTTTTTCATGCAGACATTTATTCAAGGAATTGGTGCATTTCCGGCTTTGGTGAGTGACATCTGTATATTTTTGCTTCTAGTGAACTAGGTAGGGTACTTGATTCTTGTTATATGTTGTCGTAACTTATCTAAAGTTGTAGTTGAGTCATTGACATGTGTCTATTGTAGATCTAGTTGTTGATAGATTATCAAAGATCATCTATTTTAATGTTGGCGTAGTTAGTTTTGACAAGCGCAAAAGAGTTGCAAGTGGATAAATGGGTTTTCCTTTCCTAGATTATTTCTATATTGAATGCATTTTTAGCATTATCAAATACATAAATTCATTTTTTTGAAAATGCTATAGAATAGTTGAATTTGTTACTAATATGTTGTAGAATGTTATAGATGATGAAAGTTTTAAATACTATAAGGTCCAAGTTAATTTGTCATTGATTGTATCATACACCAAGATACAAACCTTATGTCGGCTATGATGTATTATTTGGGCTTGTGAAGGTATTGAAAGGTCTAAACCACATTGTTTTCTCCTTTACGTATGTTATTTTAACTTGTTCATTAATTTATTACTATTGTTGTTATTTTTTCCTTGGATTCTTCAACTTTAACATAGAGATATTTGGGAGTGTTAAGTTGAAATAAATGAAAAGAAAGTTTTATATATGTTACTACATTATTTCTCCTTTATGTATGCGAGTTTAACTTATTTGTTAAATTATTACTATTGTTGTTATTTATCGTCCTTGGATGCTTCAACATTAACACAGGGACCTTTGGGTGTGTTAAGTTGAAATAAATGAAAATTATGTTATATATGTTACCATGTTGTTTTCTCCTTTATGTATGCTATTTTAACTTGTTTGTTAATTTATTAGTACTAATTTTATTGATTGTCCTTGGATGCTTCAACTTTAACACAAGACCTTTGGGAGTGTTAAGTTGAAAGAAAAGAAAATTATGTTATATATGTTACCACGTTGTTTTCTCCTTTACATATGCTAGTTTAACTTGTTCATTAATTTATTACTACTATTGTTATTGATTGTCCTTGGATGCTTCAACTTTAACACATGGACCTTTGGGAGTCTTAAGTTGAAAGAATTGAAAATTATGTTATATATGTTGTATTGCAATCACTTGAAGTGTTTCATAGTTTGGACCTTCCTTATACGATGATGATAAAACTTAGAATTATTGTACAGAACACCTATGGACTATATAGCTTGAGAGAGAAGATAAAATTTTGACCCTTGGTCTTATGGGTAAAAAGGTTGTTTCTCCACCTTGATTGTACACCTCAGACTTGTGGGTCTTGTGGGTCTTGTGGGTCAGTCTTGGGTGAGTCTTGTGGGTATTGTCTTCCAACTTTGTTATGAACACTCTTGTTTACCTTCGATCTTGTGTTGAACCTTGTTGGTCCTTATGGTAGCGCCTACCTATCCTAGTGTGGTACCTTGACCCTTTTGTCATGATGACTTTCCATTCACATTTGTTAACTTGTTCTGGGATGGAATGGAATTACACTACCTTCACTTCAATTTTTTTTTTAAATCCTACCAACATACCTTAAGAACTACACCTAGTTTCCATTTACAACTTATTTCATGAATGATTTCTATGTTTTCAAAAAAAACTACCTACCTATGCCTTAGAATTATAACCAATATTAACAGGAAAAAGCTAAAATTTCATGGTAAATGAAGAAAAATCCCTGCAATTTTGTAATGGAAGAAGTTCATTGTGACTCTAGAGCTGCAGAATTCATGGCATGCTTCTTAAAGAGCCTCCAGGTTCTCTCCAATTCTCTTTTATCCATGGAAGCACTGGAAATTAAACACCAAAACTCTAAACCCTCAACAATTGTGAATAGGAATCACAATTTCCTCAACGGGTATAAATGGTGGCCTAATAAATGCACACAAATTGCCTCCAGTCCCAATTCACAACTACCTACCCCTCAGAACCCACCAAAACCTCCTCGCGACCATCCAACGCAAAATATTTGGCTCCAACGGTCTATTGGACTAGTTATTTGCTTCCAACAATGTTATTGGACTTTTTATTTAGATCCAACAGGTTGCTTTAGTCATCTAATGAATTGCAAGATGAAATATCCATGAGTTTAGGAAAATCAACCATGAATTCTGTCAAACAGAGGTGGTTCGAGAGCTGGTGGGTCGAGAGCTGCATTTTCATATAGATTTTTTTGTTTTAGTTATATTTTCATGTATGTGCTTTATTTTTATTATTATTATATTGTGTTGGATCTTGTTGGCATCCTGTTAGGGCGTTCCATGTTATTTATTGAGCATGTTATGTTGAACTATGACCACCTTTGAGCTTGACAGTATTCACCTGTGACCTTGTGGGATTCCTTGGACTGATCTATAACCATGTGGCCTTATCCTTTCCATCCTCTTTGAGGCTTCTACTATGTATGGAATTGTGTTGCGGTATGATGGATGTGCTAGAGTGTGGGTTAAGGTTGCCTCTGCACATTTGAAAGGAGCTTCTATTTGCTTAATGTTCATCCTCATTTATAGATTGTTTTGATTAATACATTGAGGTATGTATTTGTCTCACTTTGTCCTACAACTACCTATATATCTCTCTCTCAGGTATGTCCATTGTTTCGTTAGTGACTTGTCTCCTAAGAGCGTAATATATATCTGAGTATAGAAATTAAGGAAGGTATAAACCACATTGTTTTCTTCTATTTTTCCATTTATAATTTTATTACATGCTCTTGACTAATTCTATTGTACATCTATGGGACTCTGCATCCAATAGACATGTATTGGTACTAATATCTCATCTCATTTCATTTCCATTTCATTTCATTTTCATGGACCCCGAGAGAAACATATCCTGGGTAACTGTAATTGGTGGATGTACATAGCGCTGATATGTAGTAATCCTTGCTTGGTTTGGAGAAAAATGGGTCATAGCATCAGCTGAATGGATATTTAGTTTTGATATTGAGCAATCATGCACATTTCCTAGAAATAATTGAGATTTATTTATCCCTTGCATGCCACCAGAAATTTCTGCAGAATGTAGTCGCATCTGATAGGGACCATATGGGCAATATGAAGTAGCTAGAATACTATTGAAATTAGCTCCCTGCGAAGGACTGACACTATGGGATGTTATACCAGAACAATTGTTATCATAATAAGGACTATAAGGCAGTGATGATATAGGCCTAGTTGGAGCACTCCATGATGTATGTGCATAATCACGAGAATGAATGGGAAATAATGGTGGTTTCTTATCAAATGTGTAAATACCTTTTGCAGGTCCCACCCCAGAGCCAGAAGGAATCCATCCTACCACCCTTACAACTAAATTTTTTCCTTCCAACCTGTAACCATTCATACATGAAGTAGCTTGAACGGCATAATGGATCTCACCAAAATTTACAAAACCATAAACTTTGCTTGAACCATTCACATGGTCCCTGATGAATTTGGATTCAAATATTCTACCAAAAGAAAAGAACATATTAATAAGTTGTCCTTCATCCATTGTGTGCATCACCTTCTTTATCTGTCTGTTGGTTGAATGAAATTATTAAAAATGGTTTCACAAACATTGTTGGTATTTTTTATTGTTTCGATGAGCAACTTACGATGATAATGTTTCAAAAGGAGAGACAAAATATAAACCTAAGAGTAACATATACTGTGAACTATTAGACTTATTTTCAATTTATTTTTTACCATCATCTCTCCCCCTGTCAATCAGCACTCTTCAAGGTGAAAACTAATGTACTCCTTCAAACATGCAAAGCTCCCTTTTTCATGTAAACTAAATTCTCCCCCTATCTGATATACTGCAGAGACTAATATTTTTGTGAAAGAATTTTTTTTATCCACCTTAGGTCTAGATTCCCCTAACAGAATACATCCACATTGTATTTGAACTACTTGAGGATCTTCTCAATGTACACCAATTTCAGGAAGTACATTATTTCTTTAATCTTGTAACCACATTTTATTTCGTTTTGCAAGCATGTCTCCACTTTTCATCACTTATAGATCCCATTCCATATGTGGCGGGAATTTGTCTTACCTCATACGGGAATATTTATAGGTTGATACTATATTGCTAGAATTTTCTTTCAAACTGCATGTCTCTCAGTATGGTGTTGCAGGAATTTATGTAATGATTGTAGACATTTCTTCAAGGTGTGCCTAGCATTTTATGAGGTCTGTGAACTTGTGCAAGAATTTACTTATGCATCTTTTTCATCAATGTCCCCATCTATTTTTCAACCTTAAGTTCAAGAAGACACTCATCATTAACCTATTAATGTTAGAATGATATGATAAAAGCTATGTCCATAGCCATTGGGAATAATTTTAAGTCCTGAGTATGTTTTTACAAAGAATACCAGTCATTCCTTCATAGATTTCGATTATTTCAGGCATTTTTCCATATCCTTCAAACTATTATCAACCTCCTACGTGCATTTTTAGTAAGTGATGTAGGCATTACAAATTTATCGGTCGGCTAGCATATTTCTTCTTATTTTTATGTAACTTGCTATATCCTACGAGAATTTCTTCATGTCTTGTGGCCATGAAGAAATTAATTTGGACACACCCAAAAAATAAATTATATTGATTTATTCAAATCTCCCAATTCCTTAAAGAGTTTTGGTTGCTCAACCATGATGTCTGTGGGCATTTCCAATTCGCAGCGGCCATCAACACAGTGTGGGAATCGTATTTGATTGTTGTTACAGCTGATTTTACCACACATGGTGGATCACACATTTATGGCCTTCCCTGTCCCTCTGCAAACTCTTTGGACCCCATGGACCATTTTTGTACCTTAGATGTTTCCAAGATCATCCCTAAAAACATGCATTATTTTCCATACACGCCTTTTAAACCTATTCTCGCATATATACGTGGATATGACCCTTAAACCCACGTACATTGGGATGTGTGCAAAAGGCCAAATAGTTTTAGAGTTTTCCTTGATGTGGAGCTGAGTCACTTGTCTATTGGCCTTCCATATTCCTTGAGATCACTCGGTTTCTACCTTCCATTACCCCATTGAAGCACTATATAAGGAACCCTTTGGATACATTGAAGACAGAGGAATTGAAGAGCAAGAAAACTATAGTCCATTGTTGCTAGAGCTTATACTTGAGTTTGCATCCCTTTGTCCCTTGGATCACTTTGTGTTCTTCCCAAGATTGCATTTTCTTGTGTGGTTGCTATTAAGAGATGGAGGATTGAAGTGGTGGAGACCTAGGTGGAGGATTCAGTTTCTCTGATTCACAAACGTGCCGACAAAGGTTGCCATTCTTATAATCTCTAATTTATATTAATAGAAATATATTTTCCTATCCAATAATGTGTATTTAAATGAATATTGAATCCATGGATGCTTTTAAATGATTTAATGTTATTGATTATATATTCTAGAGTAGGTCTAACACTATTATATAGCATGATTTCCATGTTTGTTGATTGTTGAGAGAGCAAATTGCTAACACAAGCGAGATTGGAAAAGCTCAACGGGGATCTACATCCACCATCCAGAATAAGGTATGTTTTAAGATCCTTTAGTGTTAGATGTTTATTTCTCTTGCATATTGGGAACGGATTGATTTATGCGGTTACTCTATCTGTTGTGGTACCCCAAGCCATAGGAATTTTTCTCCGTAGTAGAATTGGCGACCATACTGGGGAGTTCCTAGTCATTTCCTTTGGGGGTTTTATCGGCATTCAATGTTCTTAAATTGCTCTGATTTCTCTGTTTCTGAGTCGAGTCTGGGGGCATGTTTTCTTAGTAGTGTATGATAGAAGTGAATTTTGTCTCAGCTTGTCTATTTACCTTCTTTTTTATCTCTTTTTCTTCTTGTACGCGAGTTTTGTCTTCACAGTCACGTGTACACCCGGTTTTTACTGGAATAGCCGCGTATATACATGGATTTTCTGCACACAGTCGCGTACGCCATGAGTTTTGACTTTTGGGGGAATATTAAGTGTTGTTGGGTGAGTTTGGATGATTTTTGAGTCTTCTTGGATGCTTCTAGAGTCTGTATACACCTCTATTTCTGACCAGAGATGCTTTTTAGTTTAAATTTTTGAAAATGTTCTTGTCATTTCATTTTCTATTTTTTGTTTTGGGATTAGTGCATTAGGTTTTTTTTACCTTAGTGATTTTATTGGGTGATGTCTGGTAGTGCTTGCAGAGTCTGGGGGTTGTAGAGTCATACTTTTGCTTTTTATCTCATTTTAATTCAAAAAACACAAAAACATTTGCTTTTTGCATCATTATGCATTGTTGCATTTTGCATTTTGCATGGTACTTGCATTAGGTTTGCTTGGAGAGTATTAGTCATATTTTCATATAGGAATGATTACATATTCATTTGAAGGAAAATTTTGCACTTCACGTAGTAGCATGCCCCGTTTTTCATTTGACACAGTGCATTTGCATTGATTGTTAAGTGTGCATTTTACTTCTTGTTGTGTCATAACATCAATAGTTGCATGACCATTTTCCCTTTTGAATAATAAGCCAATTAAAATCAACGCATAATAAAATGAATTACACTCTTTTCTTTTATAGGGTGCACCAACAAGATTAGTTTTTAGGGTCTTGGAATATTTCATTGTGAGTAAATTCTCCAAGACCACTAAACGAAACATTTATGTGTCTGTCCAGGTGAGAGTGTGAAATTCCTTTATATAATTAGTGTTTCTCAAGATCCTCCTCTTACAAGGAAGTTAAGCACGAGGAAGTGTGAGCGGTTATTGATTGGGATGACCCCTGGTCGTAACTGAGTAGCATCGAAGATATTTCCAGGATTGTATTCATATATGGGGGCTCTTTCGAGAGTTTCGGGCTTTGCTACCCTACCCATACATTCAATCCCGCCTGCGACTGTCTACCTAAGCATTGATTATATTTAGGTGATCTTATTTTCCTTACCTATATTATCGAGGGGGTACTTCGCAGAGGTTATTCTATAGGTGTCTTGGCCAGGCAGGGGTCGGACAACACAATCGCTATGCGCGTTGAAGCTGAGGGACACTATAATTGGTTATGAACCTCCGCTTGTTGTGCATGGGAGTCTCAAGCCTCTCCTAGGAGAGACATACCTGCTTCATTCGGGAGCTCACATATCCTACCCCTGTTTGCTTGAGATTTGGATTTACATTTTATAGGTGTATTCTCTGTGCACGCTAGTTTTCCTAGGGTTTGCGTAATTACATTGAGTCTTTTCATTTTTTGAGTCATTGTGGATTCGGGCACAGCACTTCGCTGTTCTTGTCATTTAGCAGGACTTCTGCCTTCCACGTCTCCTCCTCCTTTGGGAGAGAGAAACAGACAGTCTGGGTGAACTACTTCTCACTTTGATTCACACATGATGGGAGATCACGAGGATGAGATTCCTCAGATGTCCTCTCCACCTCATGAGGTTGGGGATGAATATTCTACTCCCGTATATGATCCTTCACTGGAAATAAAGTTCACATTCTGGTTATGATCCCTCATTCAAAAGTCGTCGGTATTGGTTTCCAAGTGACGAGACTCATCATGAACCCACAAGCACTAGTCATGTTTGTAATGGCATGTCTGATATCCATGCACCTGATTCGGCACATCATGTCGAGTCGAAATTTGAACCTAGCACTGGGCCTGGGGGCACTCCTATTCCTTTCCATGCGGAAATATTTGGGAGGACCAGTCACATTGCACCTTCCATCCCAGTGGTGGAAGCAAATTCACATGTCCATCCTAGACCTAGTGTTAGTAACCATATGCGGATACCAGAACCGAAATGAGTGACCATTGGGAACACCACTTACATCCCTTCACATGTCCCTTCATCCTCGAACCCTAATCCTTCGAATGCATTTTTGACAACCCTTACTCCCCCTCATTCACGTGGTCCTTCGGGCCGAATTATTGCTACTAGCCATGTTCATACTGCGACTACTTGCACGGTAGTATCTTAGAGTCAAGTACCTCCTGTTGTGTTGGGAGGTCATATCCATGTTTCTGGATTGTCTTATGGTCCATCGCACAAAGTTCCCCATATCCCTAACTATGGACATTCTCATGGGACATCCCATGGGACACCTTATGGAGCTTCTCATGGATAGTCTTATGGACTACAGTATGGACAGAACTATCAACCCTATGGGTGCGGGTATCAACAACCTACTTACTCTTCCAATTATGGCTTTGTAGCACCACATAATCAAGGTACACCACATCATAATGCTTCCATGCATCCCTATACGAGTCAAATGGGAGGAGGTTATTATGGCCAAGGCCATGGTATTCATAGCAATCCGCCTTACATGAACCAAAACAATCAGGGAGCATGGCATAGAATAGCTCAACCTAGGCTCCCTTTCCTCGCAACATTGAATTTACCTGACTTATCGAGACTTTTGAACGATCTGGTATCTCATGACCCAGCATGGTCGATCGTCCCTAACAAACTTCCTTCGGACTTTCCCAAGTTCAAGGGAAAATCTAAAGAAGATCCTAGTGAGCATGTCACTAATTTTCACCTTTGGTGCTCTTCCAATTCCTTACATGAGGATTCAATCCATTTGAGGCTATTTCAATGCACCCTCACCATGCCCACAGTGAAATGGTATATAGAGTTAACAAGGGGGGAAGTCGTTTTATTTGATGACCTTGCCATGACTTTCCTCAATCACTTTCAGCTACCAGTGCGTTATGACGTTGGCACCGAGCTCTTGTCGACATTTCGGCAAGACAAAGCCACACATATCTCGGATCATATTCAAGAGTGGCGTAGAATAAAGTGGTTGATTAAAGCCTTTATACCACTGGAATTTCTCCTTGAGTGGTTCCTCAAGTCATTGTTACCTTACATCGCAAAGGATGTTTCTACATCCGAAGTCCAAAATGAGGAACAAGCAATCTTTAGGGCACAAGAGTTGGATTTGATCTACGCTCAATCCGGAATTTTGTATGAGATTACACCTAATGCTCCACGATCTAGTTTCGATCGCAAGATCAATCCTGGACCACATGCCAATAGCATTGTGGGTTGTACAAGTGCCAAACCTGCGGATTCGGTTGTGAAACAAGTGAGCCAATTGTCAATTAATCAATCCAAGTCGGGACAAGCCACGGCTTCATCTCAACGTACCCAAACGGCGAGTGTACTTTCCATGCAATCGTCGGACCAGAAGGGCAACCAACAGCCTGGAAGGAATAGGAAAAAAGGGAAAAATAATTGTAAGGGTGGGAACAAGAATGAAAAATGCTAATTATAATGACAAGAACGCTCGTAATGTTGCGGGGGACAACAAGTCTAAACGTAAGGTAAATTTTTCTTGCAAGTTATGAAAGGAGGACCACCTCACTCACTTGTGCCCTCATATGGTAGATGCCTTGAGTTTCATAGCACAGGGCCCAACCGTGATAACTAATCCTTTACCCAACAATTAAAATATGAACTCGAGGACCATTGATCCTCATTGTGCATCGGGTGGAGATCAAAATCCGTTGGAATCCAATAGTGGTCATGGTTTCATTAGCATGGTGCACGCTACTAAGGTTGTGACTCGTGGTTCATCACAACCGGAACTTAGAATGGAACCCGCTCCATTTGAGAGCCCTTTGTGTATCGAATAACCTACAGATAAACCTGAAGTTGCACCTTGCATTCCTAAGGGAGTCCTAAAGTATTCAGGGCACAATCCTAATGCCCAGGCCACCCAAACTATTTTGTTGTCGATGATTTGGGCCAAACTCCCTGTGCGATGTCCGCACTTGAAGTACTTCAGACTTGTCCTCCGCAGAGGAGAGCCTTGATTTCCGCGCTTCGGGTTGATGATGATAACTCTTCTTCCATTATCAAATTTGAAACCATGGGAATACAACCTCGCTTGCCTTACTACGTGTCTCTTTTGATTCATGTAGAGTGTCTTAATATGACCGTCAAATGCACTGTGATTGAAGAAGGTGCTACTGCTTCCGTGATGTCTTTGTCATGTTGGAAGGGTTTGGGTTCTCCCGAGTTGTCTCAATTCGCTACTATGTTGACATCTTTTGATGGTAGATCTTTTCAGCTACACTGGATCCTTCCTTCTCTTAAGGTCCAATTGGGAGGAAAGATCATCACGATCGAGGTCGAGGTGGTTGATGCGCCCCTTGACTACAATATTTTGCTGGGTCGGAATTGTATGTATAGTATGCAAGTTGTATCCTCTTCTCTCTTTATAGTGGTATGCTTTCCATTTAATGGGAATTTCATTACGATTGATCAGACATCATTCCGTAATCCAAGTGTTAATGCATCATCAAAACTTCTACCCCGATTATCGATCATTCTTAGCCGGCAACTTGGAGTGTGGGTGTGGGTATGTATCTGTCTCTTATGGGAACCTTTAGCTGTCCTATGCCCGTTCTTATGATCGGATCTAGTTTTGGTGGGGCTTTGTCCTTGTTGAATTTGGTGTCTTTTCGCACTACCCATATGGAATATCCTTATATAATTCCTTCATCGAGTCCTTCGAATGGACCTATCAAAATGGATGTGTCGTTGCCTACAATGATGGTCACATATCAAGCAAATATTGGTCAAGTTGCAGAGCCTAGTCCTTCCTCTTCATAGATGGAGGAGGAGGACCCGTATGTGCTGCCTGCATGGGAAGTTGAGTCCTCTCATGTGCATGATTGCCTCAATGATGTTTTTCCATCGAATGAAGCCATTATTGAGGCCATGTCTGGGGTTGATCCACCTTGGGAAGAGTTACATCATCGATCATATTTTCTTCCTGAGCTCAACCATATGGAGCATGATGAATTTAGGGAGATTATTATTGAGAATATTGGTAGTCCTGTGGTTCCATTGAGCTCTCCTAGTCAAATGGCCAATGGGAACATGGTGAATTTATCACCTACTATTCCTATCAATATTTCTCG
>LPNX010452204.1:99706-137124 GCA_001517045.1 Pseudotsuga menziesii
CGAAGAAATCATTGATCTTTGCGAAGCTCATATCTGATTTTCCAAGTTTGGAGGAGGAAGAGGTTTATGAGGATATGATTGTTGATGAGCATATTTTCCTTATCTCAACTTTGGACTCGTGGTATGGGGATATCATTGTGTATTTGCAAACGTTGAAGGTCCCTACTCACCTTTCACGGAATGAGCGACGATGATTACGTCATTTAGATAAGACCTACCTTATAGTGGATAAAACTTTGTACCGTCGTGGGGTAGATTCCATTTTGCATCGTTGTTTAATCCTTGATGAGGCTGAGGTTGTGCTAAATGATTTCCACAAAGGGGCGTGTGGTGGTCATTTATCTGGGCTTTCTACAGCCCAAAAAATCTTGAGAGCAGGATAGTTTTGGCCACCGATATTCAAAGATTATGTTAATGCGGTCAATATGTTCCACCCTTACCAGGTGTTTTCACGCAATATGCGCTCGCATCGAGCCCCATTACATCCTATTATCACCATCAGTCCCTTCACCAAGTGGGGGGTTGACTTTATGGATTGTAAGCCAGCTTCAACTGGGGGGCATCATCACATTATCGTGGTTGTCTATTATTTCATGAATTAGGTAGAGGCTATGCCCACTATTAAATCTGACGATGAGATACCGCGCATTTCATTTTCAACCAAATTATTACTCGGTTCACCATTCCGGAAGAGCTTGTCACTGACCATGGTAGGAACTCTCAAAATAGAATGATGGAAGAGTTGGCTTCAAAGTTAAGGTATAAGTAGGAGCATTTCTCTTCTTATTACCCTTAGGTGAATGGACAAGTTGAAGCAGTGAATAAATCACTTAAGTCCATTCTCCAACGAACCATTGCACAAAGCAAGAAGAATTGGCATATCATGTTATATCCTTCTTTGTGGGCCTATAGAACCGCGGTTAAGACTACCACTAGTTTCTCTTCATATCATCTTATGCATGGGGTGGAGTTTGTCTTTCCATTTGAATGTGAAATCCCTTCATTGAAGTTAGCTATAGAGCTTTTACCAGACACTTCCGCATTGGAGGAATGTTTGGTCCACTTAGAGAAGCTTGATGAGCAACACCGGGATGCCTTGGTGGCTCTAGAAGTAAATAAGCATCGCTTTAAGGTCCAATATGATAAGTCTATCCATCCAAAGAGGTTTAGTGAAGGTGATTTGGTCCTTTTGTGGGATCAAGATAAAGAACCCTTGGGAGTAGGGAAGTTTAATCCCATGTGGCATGGTCCTTACGTGGTCAAACATGTGTTAGAGAATGGCGCCTATGAGCTAGTATATTATGAAGGGACAGCCTTAGCAGAGCCTAGAAATGGGATCTATCTTAAAAAATACTATGCATGATCTTCAGCCAGGGCTAATTATTGTATATTATTGTACATTTTTTCAATTCCATAGTTAGGTTTTCTTATGGTGATCGGGTTTGTTGATTTGCTTCGGTTTCTTATGGCAGATGTCGATGGAGTCTTTCATTTACATAGGATTCACTGATGGTGCTAGCCGTCACACTCAAAACTCAACTTCGATTGCTTGGGTGATTTATACTCCTACGGGTCAAGTATTTTCTTCAAAAGGCGTATGTTTACAGCCTTCTTCGAACAATGTTGCTGAATATAGTGTCGTTATTGAGTTATTGCATGATGCCATTTCGCATGGCATTCTCTCTCTTGAGGTATGTCTTGATTCACAGTTAGTGGTTTCATAGCTTAATGGCTCATTTCATATTAGGGATCTAGTATTATTACAAAGATTCTTACGTGCAAGATTGCTAGAATGGAAAGTTGAGAATATAACATACATTCATGTTTCAAGAATTTTTAATCAAGTTGCTGACTCATATGCTAACTATGTGTTAGATTGGCATTTGTTTCATAGACCATAAGCATATCACAAACATACATTTTTACACACATGTAAATAAATAATCAATCATCATAAAAAAATTTCATTTACATCCAAAATGTGACATCATAATACATAAGTGTCATAATACAAAATTGGGCCTTCTGAGCCACCAAAATATAATACACGGTAGTACAAAAAGAAATACTCTCAGGTCTCTAAGCCTGAGGAGGAGGAGGGGGGTTCTGATCGTGGTAGCACACCATGAAATAATTGAACCCATGCCCATGGTACACCAACCACCTAGCATTTCATGGCCTCGGGCAAGTCCTTGACTTACGCCATGGGTAACCTGTGTGTCAAGCATACGAAGTTTGTGTGGATGCTTTGGAGTGTCCGCTCCACATATGAACCCATGATGTCATCTCCTCTTCCCCTTCGTATATGACGAGGGAAACCATCCGGTCGTCGTGGTCCAACATTTGCATACACATGACAGATTGTCACTATGTGTCGTCACACCAAAACATGTATTTTGAGTCAATATATCAAAAAACACATAAAAATTTAATAATTCAAAAAACGTAAAGTGGGTTTGGGATTCATTACCTATGTCGCCATATTCCACTCTTGGTGATAGGGGCATGTCTGAATCTCCATGGAAATCTATCCCTACATAGGGATAGTCATTGATGGCTATGATCTGCCTCCGCCACCATGGTGTTTATGTAATTGTAACTTCAGAATGTATTCACTTGTATTTCTTATGTATTGTAACACGATGTTTATTTCGAGATGTATTGTAATGTATTTGAGTCATTTCATACCCCGATGTTTATTCTGGGAAGTTTCTATAATGAGAAAGTCATGTCAAGTCATTGTGGGTAACCCTCCTATTAGTCAAGGGTTAAAGTCCCCACAGTTGTGGGGCCCTTGGGTTATTAGACTATGCCAGTGAAGTAGACCCTAGGTGATTCATTTTAATTCGAGGCAATAATCCCCACCATTGTGCTAAGGATAAACCTCCTTGTTGGTCAGAGGAGGCAAAGTCCCCACAAGTTGTGGGGCACTAGGGTTATTAGACACTCCTAGAGATGTCGGCTCTAGTAAGTAATTGTTAAGTGAGGCCGACATGATGGATTAGGTTCCAAGTGAATGAAAGAATATAAATAGAGAGTGAGTCTCTATATTTAGAATATACACACCCTCACTCATTGGAGCACATGAGTTAGAGAGGAGAATCTCTCTCGGTGTGAGAGAGAGAGACTATTGTTGTCAGGAGATCATCTTATTGTTTTCCAGTTTTACCTTTGGTGTTGATTCTATCTCTGAGGAAGTTGCGGGGTTTTCTCCTTTATGTTTTCCCCAAGGAAAATTCTTTATGTCTCTTGTCTCTTGTTTTGTGCTTGTGTTTTATTACTTTGCATGTTATTCTCTCAGTTAAAGATCCTAAGATCATAATGGTATCTTGAATGATAAAAATCTAACATTGTATCAAAGCTAACCTAAGAAGAATACATTGTGAAATTGTAGAAGGTAGGGCTTCTTACTTTTTGGGTCTCTCCCCACAATCCATCAGCAAAAGTATGCTAGGCTGACTCTCCATTGAAGGGCGCATATTTCTGACGAAGCGGAATTTGATTCCGAGCATTTTCAGTTTTTCGATGCAGAAATTAGGGCTTTCTACAGAAGAGGATTTTTTGAGTGAGCCCAGCATAGGATTTTTATACTCATAAAAACAAAATTTTAGAGACCTGGATCAAGAAACCTGGTTGGGTGAAACTCCGAGAAAGTGAAACCCTAGTTTGACCCCGAGCTAGAAAAACCCTAAATACGAAAACTGCTAAGTTTTGATACATTCGCTATATCCTGATATTGGAGAAGGATCAGGAGATGAAAATTTCAGAGGCCAAATATGCAATCCTGATTTACACTGTGACCTCTCAACCTCTGATTTGCTATATTCTAGGAGATATGATCCCTCCACGTTAGGGTTCCAACCTCTTCCAGAATTCATCCCTAAACAAGACACCTGGGAGAATTGCAATATATTGGGCTATAGAGGTCCAAATGGAATTATTGAAGATGTTCTAGGAAGGGCACGGACTATAATTTTTTTGGTCCGAAGTTCAGACTTAGAATATGAACTAGGGAGACGTGGCAGTCTATACAACTTCATTGTTATGAACAGTCCTATAGCAGGTCACCTTGGGAAAAGGATCATAAATCCCAATTGGTGAACCCAATTCTAATGAAACCTATGGTGTTGGATCAGGGACATGCGAGGTTACCTCAGTGAAAAATTTCAAACATATAGGAGCATTAATGTTAGAGATATCATATAAATAGTAACAACTATTTCTGCAGAAGAAATTGGAAAACTAGGGCTTCCTGTTTCGGGAGCTTCCCTCCACTGTTTTCAGAAAAGGAGTACATTGGACAACTCCATTTGAAGAGATATATTTTTCTATCCAATCAGATCTAAAAGATTCCAAGTTTTAAAAATTAGGATTTCTTTGATAAACCCTAGATTAGCCAGCTCCGGAATAAGGACGAACACCTCAAATCGGTAAGATCTAATCCTTTGTTATTTTCATTTGAGGTTCTCATTTCAAAGTGATCTATCACATCAGCTTGATGATAAGCTTGGTGAAGTTGACAACTTCGAAGCATGGAAGTATATGATCTCTCTGAAGAAAATGAATTGGACACCTACATGAGTAGAAAGGTTCCAGTTCCAGAGAGAGATGAGGCTAGAATCCTTACACAAGAAGAACTTGGTCAAAGGCCAAGAAGATCATTGTTGATTCAATCATGGATCAACTTGTACCACAAGTGTCTTCCCTAAAGACACCGAAGATGTTTGATTCCTTGACTAAGCTATTTGAAGGGAAGAACATACATCAGAAGATGACCTTAAGAAACCAGTTGAAGAATGTGAAGATCCATAATGCAGAGACCATGCAATCATAAGGGTCTCTCAAATCAAAGAACAACTTGAAGCAGTAAAAGAAGAAGTGAAGAATGCAAAAGTGGTGATGGGCACCTTGAATGGCCTCGCAGGATCATGGGATTCATTCATTTGAGGAATGTGTGCCAGAAGGAAGTGATTACTTTCAGTGGACTCTGGAAAGAAGAGGAAGCTCGACTCATAAGAAGAGAAGAGAAGATGGAAGCAACTGAAGATCAATCTCTCACCTTCCAAAGAAGATACCTCAAGCGATGAGGAATATGAAGAACTCAACTCTTGAAGAACCTCTTATCCATATTGAGAGCTTGGATAAGAAATGATGAAGTCATGAATGAAGAATATGATGAAGCGGAAGGATCAAGAAGGAGTCTACCCATGAAACAAATAAAGATAAGTATTCAATTGTCATTTCATGATATTGTTTTTGTTATGCATTTGTTTATATTCAGTTGATGTATTATGCATGATAGGATGTTTGCATTAATGACAGTATACTACTAATATACATGTGATGGGTAAGTAGCTCATGGTGCTATACAACTCTGCATTGCTACTTATCTAGAATGAAACCTCTTTGCTAACATATTGGATTAGTGCACAATCTCAATGTTGTCCTAGTAGAGATTGAAGGCATCTAGAAAATTTTTCATGAGATATGGATGAATGTTGTATTGGCTAAAGTAGTTGCGTGATCACATATTTATGCATAAGAATTGGCCAGTATGAATATTCCTTATGAAATGTTTCTAACCATTCATTTGCATTTGATTTGTAGGAAAGACCGCATACATAATCGCCTGCAAGAAGTGACATCATTGATGAAGAACCTTCCAGCTATGAAGAAGTAACCAAGGAGACCAGTTCAAGAAGAATGATGTCAAAACCCCAAATTTTCCGAAAAATTTAAAATTTTTAAATTTACAAAACATTAACGTAAAGCAGTTTAACTAACATTAATTAGTTATATGTTAACAGCTTGCTATTGAATTCATCAATTGGTTATGTTTAGTTATAGAACAGATCTTTCAGTTTACTGAATTTTGTTCCTCTTGTGACCATAATGTGAAACTGTCATGCAAAATTGGGCTTACTTAGCTTTTGAGCTAACACAACGGTTTTCACTTTTCTTACAGATATACAGGTAAGAGGTTGTGCCATTGCATTTCGTAAATCTAAAGTATTTACTATAAGTTCATCGTAAGAGAAAAAGCTCGAAAGAAAGTAAGAGATAATCCATTTCAACTTATGTTAAGGTATATTTAAACTGGCTCTTTTCTAGCAGAAGTAAATTATGTTCCTGTTAATCAATTACCTTCTCCATTCTATTACAGTTGTAATTTATACAAAAGTATCTTATTAACTCTTTAAATCGGAGTAAGAGGGACAGAGTTATGAAATCTATAGTAAGAATCCAAAAGTAAACAAAGCATTACAAGTCAAGTGAAAACTGATAAGGGGCTTCCTGTATTACTGTAAAGGTATGGCCTATCCTTGCCAAGTCCTCACTTATTATTGAGGATATCACTTTAAGTAAAACATCGTCTACACATAGTAATTACTACTTTCTTTTCTTTTCGTAACTTTATGCTACATTTGCCATTTTAATCTTTGTAAATAATCATTTAAGAGATTACGAGTAAAAAGGATTTATACCTAGCTTTCTACCTTCATGCCTTCTTTTAAGAACTTCTAAACTATGCTAGCAAGTAAAGGAATTTAGCTTATAAAAGCTAGAAATCAATGCATATTTCTATAATACTTATCATAGCCTTTGAGCTTGGATTTAAACATAAGACTAAACGTTCCAAGGGTGATTTTTACACTAGTGATAAGTTATTACTTTTAAACAAGGGATGATTTTAAGGCCAAAGGTAAAACAATAAATATGACCCAATGATTATATAGTTTGCATTATTAACAATATATGGTCTTTATGCTATTATCCTTTTTACCTACTTAAGAACTTAAGGAACTTTATAATATAGAGGGGGAATTCTATGTTAGATTTGCGCCAAGGTTATCTCTTTATATAATATAATATACAATACAACCCTCCAATGTATATATGCTATGATAACAAGGTTAAGATTCCCAATCAAACACTTTCCAACCATCAAGCTTATAAATACTATGGAGTCATTATGATATTTACTTATGATTTCAAATGATTATCATAATAGAGTGGAGAATAATGAATAAAAACTTTTGCATGCAGCGTAAGATTCGAGAATCATGCACGAAGACTTTGGATAACCTTGTTTTAATGAATGATTGGGAAAATCATTCCTCCATCGAGTTTCTAGTGGAAACTATATCCAAGAACCCACTATGCGTTGATAAATTTAGTAGCTATCGTGGCAATACCATAGCCATGCATTGCGTGGATAAAAGAGCTGTTTGCTAACCCTAATATTCATTATCTCCATCTCCTTAGGCGCATGTCACTCTGCGATGGTGCTGTGCACCTCTGCGGTGCTTCTCCTCTGCAAAGTATCCTCGAGCTTGTCCCCTGGTCGTGGCTCGTTCCATACATTGTGTATTGATGTTCAGTCATTCGTTCCTCCATTAAACTTTTCCCTGTCATATTAGAATGAACCGAACCCTTGCCAGTGCTAACGCCTTCCTTTGTGAGTTTCTATGGTTGGACCTACTGTCTTTGCATTCTGTGCAAGGTTGAGAGTTATTCTTCCTTTTACCTCCTTGCAGTAGTGTTACCTCCCTGCGCTGTTAGTTGTGACGTGGTTACCAGTGGTTGTGCCTCCTCAAAAGAACAGGTAAGAAATAAAGAACTTCAATCTTTGCTTACTATTTATTCTTAAGTTTCAGTTTTTATTGCAGGTTACAACATTTTAGTAATGAGGTTTATTCTCTGTGCTTACAGGTTCTTCAATCACCTACATACGCGGCCATGGGTGTAAAAACTTGTACAGCAGTCTACAATTCCTGGTAAGCCTTGTTACACCATGGCTTGTTCTCCTTATGGTTTACGTTGGAACTTTCGGGGGTTGGCTTTAAGAAGCCTGAAACCCTTACGGCCTTGGTTTGATCTTATACACTGCTAGTTAAAAGAAATAGTGGGAGAAATCCCTACGCTATGCGAGGGTGTTATGGCTTAGGCCGATGTTGTAATTATTAGTTTCCTTCTGTGTTTTAAATACTGTAAATATGAAGAAGTACTGGCTGTAAGCCTGTCTGAGGATGAGGTTACGACCTCGACTTCTTGTTTTCTTTTACTGTACTCTTGAATATTCAGGGTTTTCACCCAGAGTTTTATAATATATCTTATTATAATGTTTTCATGTATCTTTTGTTTTGTTTACCGCATACATTTTAAATTTATGCTCTGTATAGGAATAAACAAAATATAGGCTTATAACAGCCTATATTGTTGATTTATAATACGGTCGTAGGTGAAAATATTGTCTTCTCTCTTAGTATTTATTTTACTTGTATAAGTTGGATTTATAAGGTTAAACCCTAATTTTACAGTTTGAGAATAAGTACAGTTTCTTAATCTGACATTATGTGTTAAAATATACACTCTATTTGTAACTGTGAGTAAATAAATGGATATTACCATATTGTTTAAGCTCGATGTTCGAGCAATCTACTGTTCTGTTATTTACCTTTGTTTTAAATTATGCAACTGAGTTATTTTACTATAGATAAATTCTTTTATAAAGTTACTGTGAGGGTTATGCACCTGGGTTATACCTTGATTTACTTGTTATGTATAACTTGTTAAGTGATATATATGGTTTATACCCTTAAGCTATATAGGTTCTTATATTTTACTTTTAATTTATTTTAACAAAGTTTCTAAGAAATGTCAAGTTATCCGGTAGAACAGAGTATATTTAACTCAGGATTGTAATTTAAACAATATTGACATTCCTTAAGTTTAAAATAATAACATCTCTATGTTGGATGATATAAAAGTATAACATTATTATAACGATAATACTTACTAATACAAAATAATGATCATGTCTTTATTGGAGTATTAGATTCTCCATATGTATAACCTTTGTTTATTTTATAGCATATAGAAGATAGCATTATGTTGTTTTACTTCCGGTACTGATATGCAGTTACTTAAAGAGTTCTGATAATATTTAATCTGTCTGTTAAGTTAGGATATTACTTATGAAAATAAAAAATAAATCGAATAACACTTCTTATGATCTATCTTATATAACCATATATATATTAGCATGCATTTATAATCCATAAAATATAGGGTTACCATTCTAAATAATATTAGAAATTGGTTTAATAAAGAAAAGGAAAAGTAAAGGAAAAGATAACATTAATGTAATACATCAGTTCTAACTAGTTTGCTTGATTATAGAGTTAAATCTACATTTATTTACTTCTACATTCAGTACCGTTACTTGGACAAATAGTAATGTTTTCAATACAGTAGAATGAACTAAAGTAACCTTAATCTATCTGCTTCGATAATACGACTACTGAAACGGTTACTGTACAAAAACTAGTTTTATCTGTAAGCGTGAACAGCTATCAGTAAAAACAAACATTGCTTTTGATGATATGTAAAGAAACAAATGTCTAATTTATAATCTCATCATACATATTTCTATAATTTCTACCTCTGTGCTGGAGTACAGTCTGGTAGCCCAGATGTGGAAAAACACAGTAGGTCTTTATTTTTCATCAGCAGGTTCAACTACTGATAAACTAGAACAATTACATCACTAACCAGCTAATTATTCTGTCAAATAATACAAGCATAACATTTATCCATTCATACTCATTAAAACATAAATAGATAAGTGACAGAACCTGTTTGAACTGGGACAACAACAGTAATGGGAGGCCATTCCTCCCTACCAACTCCTGGAGAGCGCTCAGACAGCGACTCTTCAGGACCCCCAAGCTTGCTCTGGTCTCCCTCGTTGGAACTAGGTGCAGCAAAGTCAGATACCAGTCTTCAAACTCAATATTAACTCAGAACTTATCAGTAAGTTCTCCCAGCTAAAAAGCTGTAATAAACCAAGTTACTGCAGCAATCCTCTCAGACAACTTCCTTATTGTTTTTCCCTCTTTCCTCAATGAATTTCCTAAATAACATTCACCTGAATGAATTCTCTCTAGAAAATATCTGAGCATCCTTAGCTCTCTTCATTGAGTACTTTTAAGAGATTGCCTAGGTATTTTTGGGTTAGTTGTCATTTAATGAGCCACCTACTCTGATCCCACTTTCTTGGGGGATCATGACCCCAAATGTAGGGAAGTTGCCACCTGCAACTTAGGAAGTGCTTGAGGATGCTGCCACTTGTCTTTTTCCCTCCACCTAATTCCATCCACCAGTTTGACCAGTAACCTCTTTTTAACAGCTCTCCCATGTTGTTGTCTCCACAATTTATTTATTAATAATAAAATATTCTGAATTACATTCCATTTCTGTTGACTCTGCTGAGTCATCAGTTCCTACTTAACATTAAACTTAACATAATGTCTTAGGAATATAATTAAAACAATTTACATAATTTTACAAAATTGGGGTATGTGACATACACACCCCCTTAAAATGTAACATCATCCTCAATGTTACTTATTCTTCATCCTCTGCAACCTCCTAGAACAGATTTGGGTATGCTTCCCGTATCTTACTTTCCAATTCCCAGGTAGCTTCTTCAGGACTAAGGTGCTTCCATTGCACCTTCAGCTATCCAATTGTGCGGTTCCGCAGAGTAATTTCCCTCCTCCCGAGGATACAATCTGGTTCCACCAGAACTTCTCCTTCTCCACCTGTACAACATTCCAATCAATTACATGAGTAGCATCATGAACATACTTTTTCAGAACAAAAATATGGAAAACATTATGCACTTTCAAATTAGGTGGTAATGCTAACTGATATGCAAATTGACCAATTCTGGATAGAATTTCAAATGGACCACAGTAACGTGGTGCTAGTTTTGCACAACTCCCCGGTATTAGGGAGCTCTTCTTTGGTCTTACCTTTATAAACACATGCTCACCTACCTGGAACTCTTTGGGAGTTCTTTTCAAATCTGCTTGGCTCTTTTGTCGATCCTGTGCTACTTTCAAATTTTCCTGCACTTGTTTCACAATCTGTTCCATTTCCTTCAATAATTCAGGTCCTAACACTAATCTATCTACTGGATTATTCTAGGAGATAGGATTGTTGCATTTACGCCCATACAGAATTTCAAAAGGACTGAACTTAGTTGATGATTGATAGTTGTTATTGTATGCAAATTCTGCTAAATGCAAGTAATCCTCCCACTTACATGGCTGATCCTTAACATACATTCTTAACAGATCTTCCAGCACCTGATTCACTCTTTCTGTCTGCCCATCTGTTCGAGGATGGAAATAGGTGCTGAAATTCAGTGTTGTATTCAATCCTTTAAACAAGTATTTCCAAAAATTCCCTATGAATTTAGGATCCCTGTTTGAAATAATAACCTTCGGTACACCATGTAGCCAAAAAAAATTCTTTAAGAATATGTCAGCTATGTTTGCAGCTTGTAAGTGGTTTTAACAGGAATAAAATGTGTTGCTTTACTTTATTTATCTACTACCACCATAATTGAATCATTCTGATTCTGATTTCTGGGTAATCCAGTAATAAAATCTAAGCTGATTATTTCCCATTTCCAACTAGGAATAGGCAAAGGTTGCAATAAACCAGCTAGATGTTGGTGTTCTGTTTTCACTTGTTGACAGTCCCAACATCTAGTTATATACTTAGCTACTTCATATTTCATATTAGGCCAAAAATATTATTTTCTTAACATGGTGACAGTCTTCTGGTAGCCTGGATGCCCTGAGTAAGGGGTTTTATGATCTTCATCCAGAATCAGCAATTTAACCTTAGGCACATTAGGCACATACAGTCTGTCCTTAAATAATAAAAATCCATCTTTATTTAGACTATAACCTTTTATTAAACTTTTTGTAGGTTCTTCTTTAGCTGTAACTTGTAATTTTTGATAAATTTCATCCAATTTTATCCCTTCAGTCAGCTGTACATTTAAATTAGAAGCGTAAGTGCTAATTGTTGCTGCAAAGTTCAGCCTTGCATTTTTGCTCAAAGCATCAGCCACCTTATTTTCTTTTCCTTTTATGTGTTGAATTTCAAAGTCATATTCACTCAAGAAGGCCAACCACCTTGCTTGTCTTGCATTTAAGTTAGGCTGATCTAAAAGGTATTTCAGACCCTTATTATCAGTCATTAAAGTAAACTTTCTGCCTATTAAGTGGTGTTGCCACATTTTTAAGGCATGAATAACAGCAGCAAGTTCCAAATCATAAGCGGCATAATTATTTTCGTGGATCTTTAACTTCCTAGACTCATAGGCAATGACATGCCCGTCTTGAGTCAGCACACCACCTAAACCATCATTACAAGCATCGGTCCATACCACGAAATCCTTATTAGGATCTGCTATTCTTAGAATAGGCGCAGTTGTTAATAAAGTTTTTAATTTCTTAAAACTTTCTTCACATTTTAAGTTCCAATCAAATTTCTTGCCTTTCTTTTGCAAGGAAGTAATGGGATTAGCTATTTTTGAAAAGCCTTCTATGAACCTCCGGTAGTAACCGGTAATTCCCATAAATGACCTAATATCTGTTACGTCCTTTGGAACTGGCCAATCTTCGATTGCCCGAATCTTTTCAGGATCCACTGAAATCCCTTCCTTAGTCACTACGTGACCTAAGTATTGGATTTCATCCTTAAAGAAATCACACTTGCTGAACTTCGCAAAGAGTTGTTTCTCTCGCGGCTCTTGTAAAACTATCCCTAAGTGTTTCTTATGTTCCACTTCATTTTTAGAATAAATTAAGATGTCATCGATAAATACGACAACAAATTTATCTAAGTATTTATGCATTATATTATTCATTAGACACATAAAGATAGCTGGGGCATTAGTAATCCCAAATGGCATTACGACAAATTCGTAATGTCCATACCTTGTTCTGAAGGCTGTCTTGAAAATGTCCTCTTCTTTAATTCTTACCTGATGATATCCTGATCTCAGGTCTATCTTTGAGAATGCCGTAGCTCCACGTAGCTGATCAAACAGATCATATATGCGGGGCAACGGATATCTGTTTTTAATTGTCATCTTATTTAGTTGACGGTAATCTATGCATAGTCGCATAGTTCTGTCTTTCTTTTTAACAAAAATTACTGGTGCTCCCCAACGGGACACACTAGGTTGAATGTACTTCTTATCTATTAATTCTTTTAACTGTGATTCTAATTCATTAAGTTCTAAAATATTCATATGATACGGAGCTTTTGAGCTAGGTACAGCACCTGGTACCAGCTCAATTGTGAAATCCAATTCCCTCCTGGGAGGTAATCCTGGAATTTCCTCCGAAAAAACATCAGTAAATTAGTTTAACACAGGAATATATTCTATTTTTATTTTATCTTTTTCAAATTTAATTGCCTCGTCTGTAATAGTTACAACATAGGCTTTGCACCCTTTCCTGACTGCTCTTTTGAGTTGTAAGGCAAAAATCTACCTAATTACAGTTTTCCTAGGAATAACCTTAACTGTTACTGGTGGTTCATTATTATTTACGCACATAAATGTTTTATCAAAACAGTTTAAAACTACCCTGTGCTGTTCTAACCAATCCATACCAATCAATAAGTCATACGAGCCAAGTGGCAGAACATTTAGCTTAACAGTAGTTTTAAAATCATTCATAACTAAAGCACATTCTTTCACATAGCAGGTTACTTTCCTTTTTTCCCCAGTGGCTAATTGAACTAACCATGAGCTATCAAACTTTTCAACAGTCAATTTACACTTTTCTACTATCTAAGGTGAAATGTAACTAAGACTAGCACCTGGATCTATTAAAATAGTTACAGGGGTTTGGTTAACCATACCTTCTACTTCCACCATGGAAGTCTGATAATTCGCTTGGCGATTCTCCAACGATGCATTGATTCGGGGCATAGTCCTTGCAAATTCTCCAACAGTCATTTCATCCTACATAGTATGAATATTTCTATTTGGCTTTTTCCGGTTTGGGAAAACCGAAGCATAGTGCGGGCCATTGCACTCCCAACACTTAACAGGCTCCTTCCGTTCGAAATTCTTAGTGAAATTTCCATGATTGTTTGAAGCTTCCTTTCCCTTGAAGTTATTGTAATTATTAGAAGCACCATTTCTGTTTCCTTGGAAGTTCTTACCATTAGAATGATTTCTGTTCTTATTATTCCTGAAATTATTCTGGGGTAAAAACTCCTTTTTCTTGATCTCAAACTGATTACTGTTCTTTTTAGCCTTCCAGTTGGCTATACCTTCTTTCTTTTTGTTCTGTTCAAGACATAAATTTGCCTTTCTCATGGCTTCTTCCAGAGTCCTTGGGTTATCATACTTGATTGTGTCCTTGATATGATATGGCAGGCAGCTGAGAAACCGCTGTACTTTAGGTTTCTCATCAACTAAATAAGGCACATACCTTAACAGACTTAAGAATTTACTGTTTAAGTCCTTCATAGTCATGGATCCTAACTTTAACTCATAAAATTCTTTCGCCCTTTCTTCATAGTATTGTTCGGACAGAAATTTCTTCTTGAAGTACCTTTTGAAGGTACTCCAATTAACTTCTTTTTCTTTGATCCCCTTGACTCTTTTCAGATCTTGCCACCATATATCTGCCTTTCCAGAGAGATTATAGATGGCCATTCTCGCCTTCAGCTGATTTGAATAGTTGTATATCTGAAAATATTTCCTCATCCCGGATAACCAGGACTCTGCCTCTTCCCCTTTTTCAGTCTCTCCGTTGAAAGTTGGGGGCTTTATTTTTTTGAACTCCCCGAAAATCTCTTCATATGGCCTATACTTTTTCTTTCTGTTATACAACTCAGCCTCACTACTGTCACTAGTAGTGTAGTAGCTTTGTTGTTCCCTGAGCCCTTCAGATGATGAGCTACTTTCAGCCTTAGCCAGTTTCATCTTTTTAGATCCTTTCTGATGACTAGCTTCCTCAGATTCGAATCTTTTACTCCTCCCTTCTATCTGGATTTTTTCTATCAAGATTTGGTTTAACTCCTCCTAAGTCTTTAATATCCTCTCGTTATCCTTCTTGACTGATTCCATTTCAGTCTTTAAATACTTCATAGTTTGTATCAGCTCTGAAGAGTGAGCAGTTATCTCTTCTAACACAGGCTCTTTAGACATCTGTCTTGTCTCAATGTTTGGAGACTCCTCCTCAGCATATTCTCCTAACTTCTCCATACCTGCCTGTTAGATTCAGAAAAAGAAATTTTCTGCTTTTTACATAAAACAAAAATACAGGTTAGTACATTATTTTTACTGTTCTGTGGAAACTAGTTGGGCCACATCAAGGCCTAGTGTTTGAACCATGCTCTGATACCACATGTCAAAACCCCAAATTTTCCAAAAAATTTAAAATTTTTAAATTTACAAAACATTAACGTAAAGCAGTTTAACTAACATTAATTAGTTATATGTTAACAACTTGCTATTGAATTCATCAATTGGTTATGTTTAGTTATAGAACAGATCTTTCAATTTACTGACTTTTGTTCTCCTTGTGACCATAAGGTGAAACTGTCATGCAAAACTGGGCTTACTTAGCTTTTGAGCTAACGCAACGGTTTTCACTTTTCTTACAGATATACAGGTAAGAGGTTGTGGCGCTGCATTTCCTAAATCTAAAGTATTTACTATAAGTTCATCATAAGAGAAAAATCTCGAAAGAAAGTAAGAGATAATCCATTTCAACTTATGTTAAGGTATATTTAAACTGGCTCTTTTCTAGCAGAAGTAAATTATGTTCCTGTTAATCAATTACCTTCTCCATTCTATTACAGTTGTAATTTATACAAAAGTATCTTATTAACTCTTTAAATAGGAGTAAGAGGGACAGAGTTATGAAATCTATAGTAAGAATCCAAAAGTAAACAAAGCATTACAAGTCAAGTGAAAACTGATAAGGGGCTTCCTATATTACTGTAAAGGTATGGCCTATCTTTGCCAAGTCCTCACTTATTATTGAGGATATCACTTTAAGTAAAACATCGTCTACACATAGTAATTACTACTTTATTTTCTTTTCGTAACTTTATGCTACAGTTGCCATTTTAATCTTTGTAAATAATCATTTAAGAGATTACGAGTAAAAAGTATTTATACCTAGCTTTCTACCTTCATGCCTTCTTTTAAGAACTTCTAAACTATGCTAGCAAGTAAAGGAATTTAGCTTATAAAAGCTAGAAATCAATGCATAGTTCTATAATACTTATCATAGCCTTTGAGCTTGGATTTAAACATAAGACTAAAGGTTCCAAGGGTCAGTTTTACACTAGTGATAAGTTATTACTTTTAAACAAGGGATGATTTTAAGGCCAAAGGTAAAACAATAAATATGACCCAATGATTATATAGTTTGTATTATTAACAATCTATGGTCTTTATGCTATTATCCTTTTTACTTACTTAAGAACTTAAGGCACTTTATAATATAGAGGGGAAAGTTTATGTTAGATTTGTGCCAAGGTTATCTCTTTATATAATATAATATACAATACAACCCTCCAATGTATATATGCTATGATAACAAGGTTAAGATTCCCAATCAAACACTTTCCAACCATCAAGCTTATAAATACTATGGAGTCGTTATGAGATTTACTTATGATTTCAAATGATTATCATAATAGAGTGGAGAATAATGAATAAAAACTTTTGCATGCAGCGTAAGATTGGAGAATCATGCACGAAGACTTTGGATAACCTTGTTTTAATGAATGATTGGGAAAATCATTCCTCCATCGAGTTGCTGGTGGAAACTATATCCAAGAACCCATTGTGCGTTGATAAATTTAGCAGCTATCGTGGCAATACCACAGCCATGAATTGCGTGGATAAAAGAGTTGTTTGCTAACCCTAATCTTCATTATCTCCATCTCCTTCAGCGCCTGTTGCTCTATGATGGTGCTATGCACCTCTGCAATGCTTCTCCTCTGCAAAGTATCCTCCAGCTTGTCCCCTGGTCGTGGCTCGTTCCATACATTGTGTATTGATGTTCAGTCATTCGTTCCTATTCATACTCATTAAAACATAACATTTATACATAATACAAGCATAACATTTATCCATTCATACTCATTAAAACATAAATAGATAAGTGACAGAACCTGTTTGAACTGGGACAACAACAGCAATGGGAGGTCGTTCGTCCCTACCAACTCCTGGAGAGCGCTCAGACAGCGACTCCTCAGGACCCCCGAGCTTGCTCTGGTCTCCCTGGCTAGAACTAGGTGCAGCAAAGTCAGATACCAGCCTTCAAACTCAGTATTAACTCAGAACTTATTAGTAAGTTCTCCCAGCTAAAAAGCTGTAATAAACCAAGTTACTACAGCAATCCTCTCAGACAACTTCCTTACTGTTTTTCCCTCTTTCCTCAATGAATTTCCTAAATAACATTCACCTTAATGAATTCTCTCTGGAAAATATCTGAGCAGCCTCAGCTCTCTTCATTGAGTACTTTTAAAAGATTGCATAGGTCTTTTTGGGTTAGTTGTCATTTAATGAGCCACCTGCTCTGATCCCACTTTCTTGGGGGATCATGGCCCCAAATGTAGGGAAGTTGGCACCTGCAACTTAGGAAGTGTTTAAGGATGCTGCCACTTGTCTTTTTCCCTCCACCTAGTTCCATCCACCAGTTTGACCAGTAACCTCTTTTTAACAGCTCTCCCATGTTGTTGTCTCCACAATTTATTTATTAATAATAAAATATTCTGAATTACATTCCATTTCTATTGACTCTGCTGAGTCATTAGTTCCTACTTAACATTAAACTTAACATAATGTCTTAGGAATATAATTAAAACAATTTACATAATTTTACAAAATTGGGGAAGTTCTAGGATGCAATATCAATACATGAAGGGAAGTTCGTAGTTCCATCATGCAGTAGATGGAAACATCGTGGATACAAGGCAAGATTCGAAGATACATTTGCAGCCAGTGGGAGTTGAGACACATGACAGGCAGAATCATGTGTGCAAATGAAAGAAGACCTTGTACGAGCTCAGAAGACACCCATGGGATAACACATACATGAGGAGCTTGATGAAGATCTCAACCTTTTCTGCAAGGTTGATAGAGGATGACAAGCTCACAGATGGGTGTGAGATGAACTTTTGAAAAATTTCGAGATAGAGGATCTTGATATCCAGTGATCCTAGATGGATACATAGAAGATTAGTAGCATAGGAATCTACTTGTCACTCCGGTACAGAATGTTCAGTGAATAGAGTACGGAAGATAGAGGGAGTATGACGCTCCGCTTCAAAGGGAGTGACTGTAGAAGATCTAAGGTTCGACATGGTACAACATGATGGATAGATTACTGATGCCTCTAGGCTTTACTGAGAGTAAAGCCGATTCCAACCTTTGCTTCAAGGCTGAAGGCAGAAGACCAGTGATGCCCCTGTTATGTGTCGATGCACTATTTTCTAGGCATGGAGGTGTGGACAAGGGAAGTATGTAGTATGATCCTGAATAGGTTCAGGATGATGGACTACATGACAACACCTATGGCATCGAACCTGAAGCTATTGATTGCTGCTTCATCAGATACGGTCGATGCTATGATGTATCGTCAGATGATTGGGTCCTTAACGTACCTGACGAATACAAGACTAGATATTTGCTTTGTTGTGAACACCTTGAGCCAGTTCTTGACAGATACGAGAAATGTTCACTTGATTGATGCAAAGCATATTCTGAGGTACCTGAGAGGTATAGTTGATTATGGGCTCAAGTACGATGCAAATCAAAAAGATTAACCTGGAGGGTTATATTAATTCAGATTGGGTAGGAAGTGCCATCGATAGGAAGAGAACTTCAGGGTGTTGCTTCAGTATGGGATCAGGTGTGATCTCTTGGTTTAGCAGGAAGAAATCCTGTGTGGCACTGAGTACAGCTGAAGCAGAGTATGTCACAGCTTGTTTAGCTAGTTGTGAGGCAGTATGGCTATGGAAGCTACTGTCTGATTTATTTGATCTCCATATGGATGCTACTTGTATACATTGTGACAACCAAAGTTGCATGAAGTTTTCAGAAAATCTAGTGTTCCATGACAAGTCGAAGCATATCGAGATCAAGTATCACTATATCAGGGATATGGTGCAGAGGGGAGCAGTGAAGCTCCAGTATGTTGCAACGGAGGAATAGATAGCTGATGTGTTGATGAATCCATTGCCCAGACTGAAGGTCGAGTACTTCAGGGAGAAACTTGGTGTTCTCCTAAGGTTTCCTCCAAGGGAAAGTGATGAGTCCCATAGCCATTCTAACATGGTGAGAGGATTGGTTCCTTCCATGGTCAGATGTAAGGGCTGAGCCATTCTATCATGGTGAGAGGATTAGTTCCTTCCATGTCAGATATGAGTGTTGAGATCCATAGCCATTCTAACGAGTATGTCAGATATAAGGGATGAGCCATTCTGTCATGGTGAGAGGATTGCTTCCTTCCATGTCAGATGTGAGTGCTTGCCATTTTGTCGAGTAGGACAGATGTAAAGGAAATTTCCATTCTGGGAATGGAGGTACCTGGTCAGTTACCAAGAAAACTCAGTCTAGGACTGAGAAGCCATTATGATGTGATAGAGGGATGTGTTCCCACTTGATCAGATGTAAGGGATGAACCATTTTGTCATGGCTAAAGGATTAGCTTCCTTCACTGTCAAATGTGAGTGTTGGCCATTCCGACAAGTAGGTCAAATGTAACGGAAAATGCAATTCTTGAGGAGAATGGAGGCACCTGGTCAGTTACCAAGTAGCTCAGTCGAGGACTGGAGGCCATTCTGATATGACTGTAGGATTGGTTCCTACAAGATCATATATGAGTGAAAGCCCTTCCATCATTGTGAGCAGGATGTGTTCCTTCCTGGATGGATGTAAGTGCAGAGCCTTTTCATCATTGTGAGTAGGATGTGTTCCCGCCTGGATGAATGTAAGTGCAGAAATCTTTCATCATTGTGAGCAGGATGTGTTCCATCCTGGATGAGAGTCTTTCATCATTATGAGCAGGAGGTGGTTCTGGCCTGGGTGGAAGAACATAGATCTTCCATCATTATGAGCAGAATGTGGTTCCGGCTTGGATGAAAGTGTGGAAATCTTCCATCATTGTGAGCAGGATGTGTTTCGGCCTGGATGGAAGTGCAGAACTCTTCCATCATTGTGAGCAGGATGTGTTCCAGCCTGGATGGATGTGAGTGTTGTGCCTTTCTGATGAGTAAGTCAAATGTAAGTGTTGATCCTTTTCACAGATGATAGTAGTTGTGTCCTATCATGTTGGTGAATGTGAGTGCTGGGCCTTTCTGATGTGATTATAGGATTGGTTCCTATATGATCAGATGTGAGCGTTGGGCGTGCCTTTCTGATGAGTAGGTCAGATGTAAGTGTTGGACGGGCCACTCTGACAAGTAGTTCAGATATAAGCACTGAACAAGTCCTACATGGAGGCTAGGCCTACAACCAGCATGAAATAGGGCTGGCTCTGTAGAACTTCCTATGATGAGAAGAATCATGAGATAGCACCCATAAAACTGATCCAGATCGAGCAAGGATTTAGATCCAGTAATGATGATCCAGCAGTAATGATCCAGATCGAGTGATGATCCAGATATAGTGATGATGTCCAGTGATGATCTAGATCAAGTGATGATCCAGATCCAGTGATGATGATAGCGATGATCTAGATCCAATGATGATGATCTAGATCGAGTGATGATCCAGATCCAGTGATGATGATCCAGATCCAGTGATGATCCAGATCCAGATGAATATGAATTGAATATGACGAGGACTTGACAATGACCTAGATGATATAGAGAAGAAGACTTGTGCTAATAAATTGTGTCGAGAGAATACCTTCCTAGTTAAGAGGGAGTGTTGATGTAATTGTAACTTCAGAATTTATTCACTTGTATTTCTTATGTATTGTAATGTATTTGAGTCATGTCATACCCTGATGTTTATTTCGAGAAGTTTCTATAATGAGAAATATATGTCAAGTCATTGTGGGTAACCCTCCTATTGGTCAAGGGTTAAAGTCCCCATAGTTGTGGGGCCCTTGGGTTATTAGACTATCGTAGTGAAGTCGACCCTAGGTGAGTCATTATAAGTCAGGGCATAAAATTTTCCCAATGTCATTGGACTGGATCTCCAACTTCGTTTGGAGGAATGTCCACTCTATGGCTTAGCCCCGGTAGACTCTCAAAGAAGAACGTGCTTAGTGTGCTTCCAAAACCGAATTTTCTCACCCTTCCCATCTTGCAGTCACTGAGATATTGCTTCATGTTGTTCAATAGCACAGTACTCCAGTCATACAGTGTGGGTCTCATACACTCCACCGCATAGAACATCAGTGGTCGAGAGGCCTAGTGGAGTGAAGCTAAGCTGGCTATCCTATCGAGTGCCAATAGTATGGCCTTCAGTCCCAACACCTAGATCAAGTTTCTCTAGATTGGACTCCCAAAATTTTTCGTGTCTGGAAAGTAGTACACTGCAATGTACTCATCGATAGTCAATCCACCTCCTAGCCCGTGAGATCGAAGATTTACCACCTCTCCTCATTGGGATAAGCCAGTGATAAAGTATATGTCCTCAATTTCTATACTGAGTGACATCCCGTCAATGTGAAAAGACTTAGAGTCTGGATCCCTGTAATCCACTAGCATCTGCAGGAGTCTTGGTTTGGCCCTCTGGCTGCCAAGACACCAAAACTTATACAAACCACATGCACGCAAAGCTTGTTGGGCCATTAAGTCACCTTGCATGGCCTCTTCTACATCACCATGTTCCCTCTCCCTCCATTCTAAAACCATCCTGCACAAAAAACAAGAGTTTTTATCATTATTTACCCTTGAATACCTTATCTATGGCCTTATCCATGATTGTTTTCCAAACAGTCGTGTATCGCTAGCCCTATACGTGGAAAAAAAACCCCGATACCCGCATGGGCTGAAACACACACTTTAGGATGGCCTAGAAAATGAATTGGACCATGAAAACTTAAAAAAATGCATGAAATAGGAAGAGGAGGACATGAGGAGTTACCTGGATCAAACGGTGTCGAATTTCGCCGAACGATGCTCCCGGAATTCGAGTTGGAATTTTTGAGCTCAAATGGGTAAAAATTTCAAATGATATGGAATTTTTTAAATTTTTTACTATTTATAGAACTTTTTAAAAAAATTTTACCCACTTTCTATAGTTTTGACCATTTCTGACCATGTTGGACCATTTTGGACTAATTTGATGATGTAGGAATCCGTTTTGAGCGCGGTTTGACCGTGGTTTTGACACGTTCATGTTGATTTCAGGTATTATGTCTAAACTGGCATATAGGTTAGGTCTCACATCCATTTGCACTTTGCATGACCTTATGACCATTTCATTATAACCTTAGGTACAATCCCATTCTATCTTGTCACGGAACCTTCTTGTTGCTTTTAGAAGTGACATGATGTGAATGACAGAGCTTGACCATACATGGGTACCCTAGTTAGCTCATGTTTTGCATTTGGTGCCCATGCCGACATTTTTCCTTTAGGGTGTGGGAGTCATTTGTATAGTATCACCATGACTTTGCGCAAGAGCCTGATACTCCTCTTGATCTTTTTGCTAGCCTTTTCCCGAGGACTCCCTTATGTCAAGTTATAATTAAATTATCATGAGTTTTGCTTACCTTATTGAGCCTTATGTCAGCTTCCTTGAATTTGATTATTAGCCGTATAGCCCAAGCTTGCCGCATGTCTAGCCACACAGATCCATTTTATATATCTTTTGTAGCCTCATTCCCCATTTTTTCTGGGAGGGGACTTTCCCCTGAGTGTCGTTATCCTACACATGTTTCCTTGCATTGATCATAGGTATGTTCCGTTGCTTGGAACTAGTTTGTTTTCCCCGTGACACTCATCCCCTCCTATTCTGTAACTATAAAGAACTTTTATTCTTTTTCAAGCTTTTCAAAATATTTGAAAAAGTCCAAAAAAATCAAAAAACCAAAAAGTCAGACAAGAAAAGATGCTATATTTGGCAGTAGTTGATTCGTGTTGCCTTCAAAAAGAGCACTGTATATCACATCCGTTGGTTGGGTTAATAGTTTGAGTTTAGGAGCTATACTCATTTCTCTGAGTTTATCTCCACCGACTGGTTAAGCTTCCAATCCCTATGGAACCTCTGTCGATGCCTCCTGTGTCACAAAGATGTACCAGTTTTGTATATTGAGTCTATGTTTCCTACATTCAGTCACCATTCACCTTTATGCTCTTGTTTGAAGGAGGTTGAAGCATGAGTTGTCCATTCCTCAGTTTTCTTGACTTTGCATGTCGGCCATTCCCGGTACTTGTCCTAGTTCGTGCACATTATGATCGATTCCTTCCACATTATACAACTTTGCTGAGTAACTCATGTTGGATGATGGGGGATTCCTTAATGCCCTCCTTCCAACGTATTTCATCCCATCGACTTCAGATCATTTATTCTGGGATAGGAGTCTAGAGTCATTTTGAGTGCCTTGAGACTTGCAGTCATCAATGGCAGGTTATATTACCATCAACAATTTTGGGAATACATCAATGTCCCCTGAACGATGGATTCTTTCAAGTGTTCAACTTCAACACATTTATTCACACTTGTTATTTTGCACTCTAGTACCTTGATTCCCATTTTCATTATCGGTGGGTGATCTCGTGTCTATTAATGGTATACATCAATGACCGGTAATCAAACGATGGACTACTATGTTCAGCCTTGACACCTTTATTCACATAGTAGGACATGTACTCGTAGTGGTTTGTGTAGAAGACTTTCTAGATTGGTAGAATTCCAGATCTACTACCTCCTTGAGCGTTCCAGTTGTTAGCACTCAGAATGTACCCAAGGTTGTGAAAAGGTAAATCCCAAGGTAACAGCAAAACCACTTTTTAGAAAGAAACTGACTTTTCTTTCTAGAGAGGGATCTCTCATATATAGATTTAACAAGGCCAAAAATATATGTCAACACTCAAATATTATAAAGATGGTTGAAACAAATACACAGAACCATTGGGCATGGAGTCACATATAGATAAAAATATCACAAAATCGCATGTCAGGAATTTATCAAAGGCAAGGTAACCATTTAATCACAGTCATTCATTGATTCCTTTGGAATAGAAGAAAAGAGTACAGTCCATCAATACATAGCATCATATGACAAATTATATATCGACTTTAGCAGAAGGATTCATAAAATATTTGAAAAAATGATCAAATCACGGCCAGCATGAGTTTTAATCATTCAACGCTATATTTCAAATATGAGGGAAACAGAATGGAGTGTAAAACTGGAAAAAACAATCACAGAGAAAGAGAAGCACAGACTGTAATATAAATGACACATGAATCTGTGATAATTCATTCACATTCAACTTCGTTCTTCAAAAAATATATGTTTTCCAAAACTCTCAACAATAGGACGGGTTCCAACCCCCATCTCATAAAATAGATGCAAATATATAGATAAAATAGTTTGATCTTCCAAGAAGATTCATAACTGAATGATCGGCCTAATTAAAGTCTTGTAACTGAATTCCTAACTCTTAGGAATAAACTATAGCTTTAATCCTAACAAATCATTAAGCTAAAATCAACTTGATAACATGTCTTTGTCTAGTCAACTCCTTGGCGCGTAACACTTGTCTCTATGAATGAAGGATGTACTTTGTCTTCCCGAGCCTTTCTATGGGCTTCCATTGCTTTGAGCTTGGGATATCACATTCCATCATTTCTCGAATGGCCACTTCCAGCTCCATGCTCTCGACCTCAAAGAGACTTATTTTGATTACAATACTACTTGTGTCTCCGTCAGACTTGGGAGTCTGTCTAAACTGCAACAAATTTGTTGTTTCAGCCAAACCTTCAATTGACTGGTGATCAAACGGTTTGTTCTTGTTGGCCCATTTCCTCAAGGAGATTACATGGTGGGGATCATAATTTATCTTTGGTTCCTTTTTGAATTCCATGCCTGCCAATAACTTCTCAATAAACACCAAGGCACCTTTACTTTTAAAAATGAAAGAGCCAACCTTGAGGGGGAATTTAATATTCGAAGACTTTTTAAAAGCACCAAAATGCTCTTCCTCAGACTGCAACCTCTGCCTCATGAACTCCAATGTAAAAATTCTCGGAGTGAGGAAAGTTGGTAACCTATAAGGTTGTCCAGTGAATCCGTATATTCTTAAAACTGTGGAATCTTTATTTAGGAACCAGTCTCCAACTCGGTCTTCGGGTGAGGACTGCATCAGACACTTCATTTCTTCTAGCACACGGGGAAATTCTTCATCGAACAACATTTTATACATGTCAGACATGATTGAATTGGTGAACTCAAACATACTGATTTGCTTGGGCAAATCAGAGGAGAAAATAGTACTCAAAAATTGTAACTCAGTGACATTTGAACATAGCAGCATGTTCAACAGGTAAGTCTGAAATTTAAAGAACCTGAATTTTGGAAATTCACTTAGCTGAAGATGAATTGCTTCCGCTAAGTACTCATCTAGACTAAAAACTGGAACCGATTGGGATTCAGAACCTAAGGAACTTATTTTCAGTAAAAAACCAAGGATGACTTCACTCACGCGACAATCATCATCAAGACCAAATATTTGACAGACCAGAGATACCACTAATTGAACTTCACTTTTAAAAATATGCACAGGGTAAGGTAAGAAAAAACCATCTAAAGATTGACCTTCTTTCAAAATATTGGACAGGAATTGGCAACGGGTTTCAGTTTCACACTTTTTGAACAATTCAGCAAGGATTAACTCATTCACAGGTTCACGTTGGTCGGGGTAACTGTGAGGAAAATTGAGATTTTCACGGATAACTTTGGCGCTGATTTTACAGAGGATTCGAGATGTAGAGTGGCTTACAATGATTCTCTGAGAAGGGGAGTAATTCACAGCACACCATTCTGCAAATTCTGGAAAATGGAGGGTTTGTTCAATGGAAAAATAGTACAAAAAGGATTTACAGACATTGAGGACATCATTTCCTTGTGAGTTATAGTGCCATAACCTTTCCTTACTGACAGACACGCTTCCTATAGACAGAAAGGGGTCGCACACGCCTCTGTCTCTGTCAACTAGATAATCTTCTCTATCATCTACAACATGACCAAACCCTGACAATTATTTCCCCTGGTCCATAATCTACTTGACAATAGCAATTCAGACGGACGAATTACAGGTGTTTAAGCCTTACCTGTTAACTGTAGCGGCGTGTGCTCGACACTGACAATTAAAGGTTGACGAAGCTGCAGGTCTTTTTCACCCATCCGACGCCAATAAAATAACCACGAGACAAGTCAACTTCCCTTTTATAGGACCCCACTCTGGAACATTCCTTTGGCGGTTTACATGAAACCATTTTCGTCTCCGGATTGAACCACAACTTGCCACGTGGACATCGGTTTATATTCCGCAACCGCTCTTCACTTTTATCTGCCGCACACCTTCCTGCTCCGGATCCATTCACGACCGTTGATCTATTCCACCTTTAATTTTCAACCGTCGGATCAAACGCCACGTACCCCATTCCGCCGGGCGTCCAGATCGTATCCATCATGCAAGTTATCGCTCTGGAATCATCGACAGCCATCGATGTAATCTACCTTTATTTTTCCGCCTTTAGATCAGGTGGTACGTATCTAATTCCATGAAGCGTCATGGTTTTATCTACCACGCATGTTTACAAAGTGGAGCTTATACAAACCGTGGATCTCATCCGGATGGGTCAACGACCGTTGATCTATACATCACATTAACCGCCAGCATATGCTTATTTTCCTTGCATCTTTGAAGGGCGGACACATGATAGGCCGTTGATCTTCTCTTTTCCGCTCGCACCGTAGGATCTTTTGATAATTTCTCGCTTTTTTCATCTTGCGCTATCCTCATACCATAAAACTTAACCAAAGTATTATGAATTACCATTATTTTCCCTTCACCATGGTCTTTTTGCTCTCTGCTAAATAATGGTGTTAACACCAGTGTTCATGAGATTTCAGCTCTCATGACTTGATTCCAGTGTATGTCAGATATCTTCAGCAATTATGGAGATCTTGATCCATTATATATATTCAGCTTTCATGGAGATCATGATCCTTTGTATATCTTCATCATGGATATTTTGATCTATCTACATTGTACGTGGTGATGACCACACATGTCATATTTTGTATCATGCCTATTCATGGCCATTGTACTCTTATGTATCCAAGACTACTGTATGTACTTGCATTCATATGCAGAGATATTTGTATTGTATTGTTGGATGGCTGGTTCTTCCACCTAGTTCTTCATCACACCACTTCTAGGATGGACTTATAATGTATTTCAAGCATCGGATCACCCCTCTGACCTCACACATTAGGGCGCATCTATTACAGCTGATTTTACCACACATGGTAGATCACATATTTATGGCCTTCCCTGTCCCTCTACAGAATCTTTGGACCCCATGGACCATTTTTATACCTTTGATGTTTCCAATATCATCCCTAAAAACATGCATTATTTTCCATACACGACTTTTAAACCCATTCTTGCGTATATACGCGGATATGACCCTTAAACCCGTGTACATCGGGATGTGTGTAAAAGGCCAAATAGTTTTGGAGTTTTCCTTGATGTTAATTTGAGTCACTTGTCTCTTGGCCTTCCATATGCCTTGTGATCGCTCGGATTTGACCTTCCATTACCCCTTTGAAGTACTATATAAGGAACCCTTTGGATACATTGAAAGGGGAGGAATTGAAGAGCAGGAAAACTATAGTCCATTGTTGCCGTATTTTGATTATACTTGAGTTTGCATCCCTTTGTCCCTTGGAGCACTTTGTGTTCTTCCCAAGATTTCCTTTTCATGTGAGCTTGCTATCGAGAGATGGAGGATTGAGGTGGTGGAGGCCTAGGTGGAGGACTCAGTTTCTTCAGTTCACAAACGTGCCGACAGAGGTTGTCATTCTTGTAATCTTTGATTTATATTAATAGAAATATATTTTCTTGTCCAATGACGTGCATTTAAATGAATATTGAATCCATGGATGCTTTTAATTGCTTATACGTTATTTGATTATATATGCTAGAGTAGGTCTGACACAATTATATAGCATGCTTGTCTTGTTTGTTGATTGTTGAGAGAGCAAATTGTTAACACAAGTGGGATTGAAAAAGCTCAACGGGGATTACATCAACCATTCGGAATAAGGTATGTTTCGAGATCCTTTAGTGTTAGATGTTTTATTTCTCTTGCATATTGGAAGGGATTGATTTCTGTGGTTACTCTGTCTGTTGTGGTACCCCAAGCCAAAGGAAGTTTTCTTCGTAACAATGAATATTCTAACTTCTGGGGTCAGCAACAAAACGAGGAAAGCGGAAGGAGGAAGGAAGAAAACTCAATTTAGTGCAGAAATCTCTATTGTGGTTGCATAATGGATTTATCAATAGAAAAAATACTTTTACAAGGGTCCTTATGCCTAAGGATGATTATACAAGGATGATTTTGACCATTTATTATGGCGACGGTGTCCTTTTATTTGTATTCTTCCATAACAGTTGGGTATTTTATTAATATGTCTGTTGATATATGGATATAGTGAATGACACACGGTTAGGATTGGTCCTAGCCCATTCCCTATCTTGGGGCATCCCATGACTCACACCCTGGAACTCTAAAATATCAAAATAGTTCACATGTTTCCTCATGATAAATTCTGCATACAACTTCCTCGGGAAATAGAATGGGATGTCTTTATTCCCATGAGGGTCTTCATCGAAGACCATGTACCAACGATCCATCCAATTGGCTTTCACATTTGGTTCCATGCACTAGTATATGGAAATGTGTGGTCGACTGGTGGGTGGAACCAATCCGATTCTAGGGTATCAGGATAATGAAAACAATTGGTCTTTCACTATCTTCAATTTTTTTTACATCTTTATAGCTCAACCCATTGGAATAGTATTGCCTCTTGAAATCTTTATACGAGATAATGTTATAAAGTGCTCCATGGGAATTAACAATTGTGTTTGTTAGGGTATGTAATTCCTCGTCTACTGATTTTCTGAAATGGACCCCCCCTATAAATAGTGAGCTAAGGAGCCTCAATGAACCCAAATGAGCCAGAATCTCTAAATTTCGGTCTTGTTCCCCCTCCGTGTTTGGGTTTGTGTATGTATTTAGGTTTGGGTTTGGGTTTGTGTTTGGGTATTGGTTATCGGTGCTTTCATTTTGCACATTTTCTTCAAAATTTGTGTTCTCTTGGTTATCATTGGTTTCATTTTGCACATTTTCTTCAACATTTGTGTTCTCTGTTAAGATTAAAACAACAAATTCAAAATTGTTTTAATATTTCATTGTTTGATTTAATTCAATATTTTTTATTAAATTCGTTTTAAAAATAACAAAAACTATAAAATTAACAAACACAAACAAAAATTTAAAGTAATTTTGAAGGAAATGACCACTTACCTTCCATTGTATCCAACTTGTGAATAGACCCTTCCAAATTTGCCTCCAAATTCGCTCAGACTCAAATCTCCCTTCCAGTTTTTCACACCCCATTCCTCACGGCCTTGACCATGAAATGAGAAATTTAGGTCATAGGCATCTGTTTTATGTTTTTGTTTTGGTATTACAAATCGCAATTGCGGTATATCGCACTTACAATTTGTAATTCTTACAAAACGCAGAAGCGGTATATCGCATATACGATATATCCTAACTAAGCTTAGGCTTGGTTTTGGTTTCAGTTTTTCTAAACCTATCCACAATAACGCATATCCATTATAAATTTACATTTTGAAATAGCATTTTCAATTTATAAAGTGGCACTAAAAAGTGAAACCAACTTCGTGTGAGTGCCCTTTAGTTTTCTAGATTCATAAGACACGACAAAATTTTCTTGTACTAACACCTCGCCTAACTAAGCTTAGGCTTGGTTTTGGGTTCAGTTTTTCTAAACCTATCCACAATAACGCATATCCATTATAAATTTACATTTTGAAATACATTTTCAATTTATAAAGTGGCACTAAAAAGTGAAACCAACTTCATGTGAGTGCCCTTTAGTTTTCTAGATTCATAAGACACGACAAAATTTTCTTGTACTAACACCTCGCCTAATCCATTCTTACAAGCATCGATACATACGATGAAATCCTTAAAAGGATCAACAATTTTTAGGATAAGGGCGGTAGTTAACATGTGTTTTAATTTACTTAAACATTCAATACACTTTTCAGTATGGACTCAAACTTTGTAGCTTTCTTCTTCAGTGAATTTATGGGGTAGGCTATCTTAGAAAATCCTTCTATGAACTTTCGATAATAACCGGTAAACTGCGAGATTTTGATGTGCAGTTTTTGTAGTTTTCTGGTTTTCTAGTCTTTTGCAGTTTTCTAGCCGAGATTCAAACTACGGTTTGACTTTCCTCGGCTGTATGGGAGGCCCACATTCCCCATTATGTATTAGGCAATGAATTGAGTAGATATATTAAATATGTTAGTATAATAATGATCAACTTTTATTGTGCTCTTTGTGGCCTCATCAATGAGGTCCATTTGTAATGGTTATAAAAAGGAATGTGACCTCCTAATGAAGTATTCAACTTTTTTGGTGCCCTTCTTGTTTCATTCATTATGTTTTTAGGTCTGAGTGTGTATTTTGGTTTCCCCATTTAGAGTCGAAAGCTCTCCTAGCCTCACCTCCGATCTTTGATATCATATCTCGCCCTGAATGGAAGATCAATTGGTATCAGAGCAGTTCGCCTAAAGACCTAGGTTTTAAAATATTTTGTTTCTGTTATCTAGTGCCATTTTTTGCCTAAAACCTAACTGTCTCTTATTTTTCACTTCCTGTTAGTGGCATCTTTACTTTTGCATGTTATTTTAGGTTTTCTGGTTTTCTCTACTAAAATTTACCAACGTGCCTCTCCACATGGCTGCGATCTGGATCTAATGCTCATTTTGATTTTCCCTCCTCTTTTCTATCCCCCATTATCTGCCAAATACATGAGTCTCCATATGCTACTTTTCACTCCCCCATTCACTTCTAGATGCATCTATCTCCATTTGGTGCTCTCCTCTCCACCACTCTGAACGCTCCCTCCTCCTGCCGCTCATCCCCAAAATCAAGGGAGCGCACACTTCATGGATCCACGCATTCTCTCCTTACTGCACGCTACCAATATTGGCTCCACGTTTTGGGCTACCTTCACGCACGCTTTTGCTAACACGCCCTCCATATTTGCACCCTCCATTCATGGCTTCCCATTCCTTACTACATGCCCCTTTCCCATTTACTGCATGTGCCTCACTCCCTAAAAACCCTAACTCCACCCATTAATTGGCATGCACTCCAATCCATTGTACTGCCAAAAGCATACAGCGCTGCCCAACTCCACACTTCTACCAAATTAGGTATTGCGCCTCCACCATTTTCCCTATGCTCTCACGCAATAATCTGCCTTTCATGTATTCCATCACAGAGCTGCATCCTCCCCTAGCACCAGGAATACTGCTTATTCAGCTGCGACTCCCATACAGCCCATTAGAAGCATTTTGGACATTGATTCTCACCAGTTACCATCTCATTTTCCTCAACGGTCTTTGACATTTTTCCCTCACATCCATGCAAGCCTCCTAAATCACCTACAATGCAAGTGTTTAAAATGAAAGATGAAAATCAAGAAGCTCATACTAATTCTACAAATATATCTCCAAAACGGAAGCGAGGGCAACCCCATAAATCACACATTTTGTATCCAGGTGAGAAGGCTAATGTACCGCAACGGTTGGATGGGAAAAAGAACCAAGACGCAAGAAAATAGATTCATCAACGCCTTAATTTCTTGATCAATCAGTTCATGGTGTATTTTACTCATGATGTCGTACTATTGTTTACTGCTTAGTTCTTATGATTATACATTTGTCGTGTATGTGTCGTTACTTGATTATATGCTTTGTCATTTCTGCATAGTCTTACTCGTTATTTATAATGTCCTAAGTTAACTTTGTTTGTGGAAACAAAGTGGGCAGAGTGGCGGGACTCATTCTCCCATAACGGTGTGAGAGGTAAAAGCGTTTACATGTTTGCACGCTTACTTAGTTCTTCGAACTAAAGCACCTCTTTTATTTCTTATGCACATCATACTTTGTGACGGAGTCTTATTTAAAGAGCACTGAATAACTTGATCCTAAAAGGCATAATTCTTGTTGCTATGGTTCCTTGCCGACTCCGATTTATAACAAGGTAAATACTATTTTCGTCAATTTAGCTATCTCATCAATTATGTGCCCTAGGGTCCACGCCCAACACATACAAGCATATATATATATATATATATATATATATATCAACAATAATTGGCTTATCATCATGTTCATCGTGTTCATATGCAATGGGGTCTTCGACCCAATATAAAAATAAAACATCAATATAATCATCATAATCCATAGGCACATGCCTACAAGTGTTAGGTCCAAAATTCACTATATTACATTTTAAATTTATTTATAAATGACAAGTGGACGGGCAACAAGTTAAGTAGTTGTGCTAGTAAATACCAGCATAGATCCAAATCTTAGGCTCTATCAAGCCCAGAGAGGGATCGAACTCTTTAAGTGCAATCCTCTCTAGATATTAATACACTATTAGAAGCAATCAATGTAACTACTAATTTATGCATTAATATTAATACATCATACACAGAAACCTATGCAAAGAAAAAACTCATTGTGCATGTTAATGAAATGCTAATAAATTTCTGTTACTGAAATTCAATATATTTTCAAATATGACACTTTTCAGTTTAATACATTTGCAATTATAATTAATTTTTTTTATTTAAAATTGGAAAACATATGATTTAAAAACTTTTTTACTATTTAAATTATTAAAACATTATAATTATTAAGACATTATAATGCCATATATGTTCAATCGTTGGCAGCCAGCTCTATGATTGGTCTTCTAAACCCTGCACATCGATTATGTTTTGTGTGGACGTTCCAGCGTTCTAGAGGTTTATGTGAGCAATCCTTTTCGTACATTATTCTCTGCAATGTGGTCATTCGCTCCACATGTTAAAGACAACTCAATTGCCAGTTTTGAATTGTTGAGGGAACGATTTGCTCATAATTGCGAGTGAAAATCTTTAGACATGAAATGGTTTGGGTTATGGGGTATTTTTACTGAGATCCATTTAATATCTTTGAGAAGTCATGGGATAATCATATCCATTTCATATCAGTTGTTAGATCAAATCGTTGGATTCCAGTTCTCTCAGTTCTACAGTCTCATCCAAGTATTTTTTTTTTATCAGTTGTGTTTTCCTTTTCGGAGGCTCGGATTTGGATAATTTTTTGTTGCACTTAATGCTGGGCATCTCTTTGGTTTCTATTTCATTTAGGAGCTGATGACCGGTTAGCTCTTATTCTTTTGAGTGGTGCTCTATCTGTATTCTTAAATAATATCTTCCTTTAAATTGATAATATGATGGAGTCAAGGGTTGTTGAGCTCTTCACTCCCCAGAACTACCACACTTTGAAGCTAATGATGCAGCAACTATTGCAATCAAAAGTCTTATGGCATATGTTGGCTAAGGAGAAGCCAATGTTCACCAAGGAGATTGAGAAATTTTCCATTCAAAATAAGTTGGATAAGGAAATGTTATTGATCGGAATTTATGTTTCTAGTAGCCTGCTTTTTCACGTTGATGGCTACAAAACACCAAAGTAAAGATGGGACAAATTGGACTCGCCTTTTTGGGAGAGACAATGAATTTCGGGCTATGCAATTAGAAATGGACTTGTCATCTCCTATACCTGATGAGCATGCTTCCATTGATGACTACCTTACCAAATTCAAGTCACTCATTGCGCGGTTGAAAGGATGTGGCAAGACTAAATCCGATAGTGAGTGCATCCTCCTCATTCTATTCAAGCTGAAGGGCCCATATCATGTATTTTGTTTCTCATTTTATTCTACAATGGATGAACTTGGTGGTGATTTTAAAATGCCTACTTTTGAGTTATTTTGTGAGCGTTTAACAAGGAAACAATCCAAACTTCAACAGCTAGCTGAAGCTCTTTCTAGCTCTGAGACGCTTGTGGCACATAACTCTAAAGGTAAGCCAAAAACTCATTCTCAAAAAAAGAAGAATTCCACTCAAGCTAGTGAGAGTCCCTCTAAGACAACATAGAACAAAATCTTATCCACCTACTTCCAAGTCCAATAAGTCTTCTTCCAAGACATGGAAGAAGAGGTTAAATGAAACCTGCAACGTTTGTGGAGGAGAAAGGCATTCAGAATTCAAGTGCTTCAAGCAACTTGAAGCATTGAAAGAAGCTATGAAGCAGCATAATATTTTAGTGTCCAAACCCTCTTCATCTAGTAAAGGGATTTCTTTATCTACTGATGCTTCATGTGCATTCTCAAATAGCTATATATTTGACTCAGGAGCATCTCATCATATTACTTATTCCTGTGAGTTGTTTCCATATCCATCTTATTGTAACATTTCACAAATTACAGTGGGATATTCTTCACAGATTGATGTTCGAGGATTAGGAACGGTGTAGTTAGATGATGGTTGCATCAGCAATGTCTTTCTTGTACCTCACATCTCTACAAATTTTCTCTCCATTTATCAGATATGTCATACTGGTAATGGGAAAACGGTTGAGTTTTCTCCCAATGATGTAGTCATTCGAGAACTACATGATCCCGAAACTATTGTTACATCTAGACAGATTGATCATGGCTCTTGATTACTATAGCTTTGTTGGTTTTGAGTCTTCTGGTTCCTGGTTGATTGCGTTTCCATCTATCACTTCTGCAAACCATTCTATACCCGCGCTTTAATTTACTACAATTTCACCTTTTATCCTCTTCATTCACCAATTGATTATGTTTACATTCTTGTCAATAATACCATTCTTAATCCATAACGTAGGTAGGTAGATGTACATGTAGGAATTTGGGCCATCGTAATCCCGATTGTACCTTCGGGATCACTGTATTTTTGTCTCTCTCATTAAAACTGTAAACATTAGGCACCTTTGCAGTTGCAGGAATTACTTGTTGATGCTCCACTTGTAGAGTTTCCAGAGTCATTAGGGCAACTGAAGCTTCTGCAAACATTTAAAACATGGAATATGTGAACGTTTCCAAAAGAATTTGATCTGCCCTCTTTGAAACATCTACAGCTACACGGCCAATTCGATCGACTGTGGCAATGTGAATCTCAGGTAGGTAGATGTACATGTAGTAATTTGCTGGTCAGACTCGTTGCCAGACATGTAGTAATTTGCATGTTAGAGTCACTGTATTTTTATCTCTCTTCTGAATCAAACGTGAACTTGCAGGGACCTCTGCAGTTGGAGAAGTTAATTATTGATGCTCCACTTGTAAAGTTTCCAAAGTCATTAGGGCAGCTGGAGAACCTACAAGAGATTGTAGCAAAGAATACTTCTCTATCAGTGTTACCAGAAGAATTAAATCTGCCTTTTTTGGAATCTCTAGAGCTAAAAGACTGCGAATTTGTAGATGTGTGGGGAAGCGAATCTGAGGAGGTACATGTACATGTAGTAATTTGCATGTCAGAGTCACTTGCCCATTTTCCTCTATCTTATTATAGAAACCGTTAACATTGCAGGAACTTCAGCCAGTTAAGACATTATTTATTTATGCTCCACTTGGAGAAGGGTTTCCAAAGATAGTATGGAAGCTGAAGACCCTAGAAAAAAATGTAGTAACGGTATCTCTAACAACGTTTCCAGAAGAATTTAATCACCCCTCTTTGAAATATCTAGAGCTTCACGGCTGCCAATTCCAACGATTGTGGCATTGTGAATTTCCGGTAGGTAGATGTCCATGTATTAATTTGCAGGTCAGAATCATTGTATTTTTTATCTCTCTTGTGATTGAAACGTGAACATATTTCAGGGACCTCTGCAGTTGCGGGAGTTAATTATTGACGCTCCACTGGTAGAGTTTCCAAAGTCATTATGCCAGCTGAAGCACCTAAAAAAGATCGTAGCAAGGAAGGCGTGTCTACCAACAGACTTTATTCTGCCCTCCTTAACAAATCTCCAACATATAGATCTCGCTGAGTGCAACAGTTTGAAAAGACTTCAGGACTCTTTGGAGAATTTAACAAATCTCCATCACATCGATCTTTCTTGCTGCCAAAGTTTGGAGAGCCTTCCAAATTCCTTCGAGAATCTACGTCAGCCTGAACAACCAAGTTTGGAGAGCCTTCCAAATTCCTTCGAGAATCTACGTCAGCTTGAACAACTGCATTTTGGAGAGCCTTCCAAATTCCTTCGAGAATCTACGTCAGCTTGAACAACTGCATTTTGGAGAGCCTTCCAAATTCCTTCGAGAATCTACGTCAGCTTGAACAACTGCATTATGAAGTTCTAGCATCTTTACACGTAAAACAAATAATAGTCAAAATACACTGTAGTTTTGTTTTTATTTTAATGGATCTCAAAAATTACTTACTCCACAAAATTTATATCATAAGTAAATAGAAGTAAAAAGCAAATATTTATAGCCTTACTTTTAAATGAGGAACTTTACATAACTTTACAACATCTCACTAGTAGGAAATAATATTTATAGTAGACATTTACATGAAGAAAGTTACATAAGGTTACAACATCTCCCTCATAATATTTATAGCCGACATTTACATGAGAAACGTTACGGAACCCCATACTGGGTTGTAAAGCACAGCGCAATAAAAAATATTTCTCAACAATTTATAACACATTATCAAAGATCCATGTTTATTTAGTCTAAAAGTACATATATCCATAATACATCCACATTTAAAATTTTAAATATAATAAATAATAATAAGAAGACCTTACAAAGAAAAGTGCAAGATTTAATTGAAAAGTACATTTGTTCCTAATACAAAGACATTTAAAATCTTAATTATACTTTACAATAATAAAAATGCCTAGATAAAAAAGAAGAGAAAGTTTTAGGAATTAATTGGGAAACTCTTATAATCAATGAAAAATCAATACTTTGGCCAAAATATAAACTCTAAAAACTTAAAAACTTTTAAGAGGACAACTCTAAATTATGTTAATAATGACATCAATTCAAACCAAAATCCTTAAATTGATTGAAAGGATAAAGAATTACATTGACTATGATTAGAACATAACATTGAAATTATAGCTATTTGGCTTTCCATTCATTTTAGAGATCTATGAAATGCAACAAACAAAAAACAAATAAATATCGAGACCAACCATTCTAATATAAATACTTTATCACCATCTCATAATTATTGAAATACACTCGAGATATGCATATTCGTGTTTATACAACAAAAACCCAAAGTTTTAACATCAAGCATGTTTCATCATTCTATGGCATAGGGGAAACAATTTCGAAAGAATTTCAAAGTTACTGCTGCCCATAAAAAACACTCTATAAACATATAGGCACATAA